>VZRN01000749.1:185604-205933 GCA_013397935.1 Dasyornis broadbenti
TTTTTTTTGGATGGGAGGAGGGTTATGTTTCTTTCGAGAATTGAAATCTGCCTGACTGCTATTCACAGGAATAATTCCATTTCTTACCACCACATTGGAGGATCTTGCTGGCCCATTTTTTCCTAATATGGCTGGAATTTTAAAAGATTATTTGGGTATTTTTTGAAATGTAAGATCTGGAAAACATGTGATCTAAATATCCCTGGAAAGTTGCTCAGTGTGTTACCTTCTTCTGTTACAGGGATTTTGAGTGAATTTATTTTCAGCAACTGTAGAGCCTATCCCTACATTGGAATTTTCCAGCCTAAAGAAAGTTCTCTAATCCTGTGCATATTATATTATAACAAGTTTTGTGAGTGTATTGATATAAAGGTGGTTACCTGAGTATTTCATTCCCATGTTTGGAGACATTACAGAAAACTGCAAAGTGAGAAAATTAGTTCCATTTTAGTGTAGGTATGTCAGTGCTGTGATTCACCTGCCTGTCAGGGCCATTATTCATGTTAACAATAACCACATCAATAGCTGTTTTCAAGACTGTCCTTTCTTGAGCTGTGCAGTGTGTGTAGGATAAAGGTGTGCATATTTTACCAGTAAAAGTATCTCTCTTTTTTCAGGATTTGAGTAACAGCATATTTGGAAACACCAAGAAAAGTAATGTGAACAGGAATTCCTCGTACGTATTATTAGTATATTAAGATACTCACTGCATGTTTTCAGAAAGTCTGTCCTGTCTGCAGCTCTCCACTTCAGTTCTGCAATATACTTCAGAGGAGAAATTCATGTGAAATCAAGAGTTAAGGCAATTCAGTTTAAGTTTCTTTCAAGGAAGTCTTATTAATGGTGATAAAGGAGATCCATTTAAACAATGTGTATGATGGGTGGCATAGACAAAGTGTATTTTAGGTGGAATAGACACCCTTTCTAATTCTAACAATAACTGAATTTTCTAATTCAGTCATGAAGATGAGAGTTGGACTTGATGATTTACAAGGTCTTTTCCAACCTTAATAATTCTATGATTATGTGGTGATTCTGTGGTTCTGTGAACACAGCATCTGTTATTAGCCATTTTTCCACTCTAGTCAGCATTAAAAATTGTATTTGCTTTTGCTGTGTAATTGCATGTTTTATTTTCTTAGTAATTACGAGGCTAGCAGCTCCTGAGAACTTCTCTCATTCACTGATTCATCTCTTTTGTGCTGAGTTACACATTTACAAAATATTTAGCTTAGTTTTCCTCATGCATTTTCAGAAGTTATGAAGCTTTGATTACATTTAGTGAAATATGTTGGTTTCACAACTGGTTTCCATTTTCTTGTGGGATTTTTGAGTTTTTTTCCCCAGCTTAATTATATTAGTAGTATTTTTGCTACATGCAGTGCTGTCTGTATGTTTCTTCTCCTTTCTTTCTTATTTTCATCAATTTTTTCTAGATCTCTCCTTTTTTGGTAGCATTGCACATATAAAAGACACTAGAAAGCTGTCACATCCCATGTGATTTCACCATGGGGAGAGGAGGAAAACGTTTCTGTGTTTTGGGAGGTTCTGTGCATACTGTGTGCAGAGGTGGTTGGGTGTTCTGCTGTTGTTGTGGTTTTGGGTTTTTTTAGGGTGGTTTTTATTTTATTTTATTTTACACCCCATCGTTTATAGGCAGTAGACTGCACACTCACCAGCAGGACATAAAGGCTGTTGAGTGGCCTGGTTCTGTCACTTATTCCGTTATCTTCAGTGGGGTATCTCTGGTCTGAGAGATGAATCATAGCTTCTGTATTTTTTAACAAGGACTGCTTTAATGTTAACGCTGATGCAGTAGTCTTTTTGTAACCAGACTTATTAATCCAAAGAACCATCAATTAAAAAATTATGTTTTTGTACAAGCAATGGTAATGACATAAGGAGCTGTTAACACATCACAGCATTG
Source organism: Dasyornis broadbenti (assembly GCA_013397935.1). Lineage (NCBI taxonomy): Eukaryota > Metazoa > Chordata > Aves > Passeriformes > Dasyornithidae > Dasyornis > Dasyornis broadbenti. The sequence continues at coordinate 187,532 of VZRN01000749.1, forward strand.
ATTAAAAAATGAACAGTTGTGTATGTGATTGAAAGGTCTGCAACCGATACTGTTATTGCAGTGTAAAAGATATGAACAGCAGTGCAGACTCAAGAGCAGCTCAACATAAAGCAGAGAAAGAATCATGCAGAAAAATGTGTCAGTTCTTCAGTATGTGAAGACTGTTTGTTGGTTGTTGCACTGAGGGTTACTTTGCCTTAAGATTGCTGAGTCACATCTCTTTACACGTGATCCATGTGTACCAGTGTTAGCTTAATGACAGAAATGCTGGATTAAAATATCAAATATTTGCTTTTAAACAGATTGAGAACTCCAGAGGAAACTGACAGTAAGTTTTTCATGGCTTGTCACTCATTTCAATTCCCATCTGCAAATCTCACTCTGACAAATCTGAAGTACAAAATCCAAAAGGGAGTTAACTTACTGTAGTTGAGGATTATAGCACAGATATTGTTTCATGTGTAAGTAACTAATTTGTACTTTGAAGTGAAAGATTTTTATATGAGAACATATTTTTTCTTGTAACAACTGCATAAGCATGAAAGAAAAAAATCTATTGTTACTCTATTCTGCCCAGTAATGTTGTCCTTTCAGCAGCAAGAAAGTCTTTAAGATGCTAGTGCTTTGATCCTTGACAATCTAAGAGATTTCCTGAGTTAAACCAGGGTGTATGCCTGAAGATAGATTGTGACATAAGATTTTTAGCATATGTTTGATTTTTCGCATATGTTTGATTTTTCAAGTTGCAATTTTGTGTAATTCCTGTTTGTGTTTTTCACTTGAAATTCTGAAATATGTGAAGGACTCAATTTATTATGAAATATCCAATGAAGAAAGTCAATGTTTTAGTGAGGAATGACTTTGTTCCTCAAAAACAGAGTGTTAGTAAACTTCACTGGTATTCGTTGTGTTTTAGTCTGTCTCCCAGTTTTCCTGGGAGTTTTTCTTACAGGGCACTTATCTCTTTTTGAGATTAACTGTGGCACAGGAATTAGTTGCTCCTAGTCTTATCTCCACTCCAAGTGCTGCTTTTTCTGGGCACATCTGTACACAAAACACTGCAGTGCTGCAGCACACTGCTGCAAGCAGAGTGAGTTGTAGGTCTACTCTCTAGAGCACACCATGGTTTTGGTTAAAATCCAGTTTTCCCATTCTCAAAAGGCCCCTTTCCGTGTTTTGTTTTTTTACAACATATAAAATGCTACAAAACTAGATGGGTCCAGGAAGAAAGAAAGCATAAGGCACTTTGAATCACTAAAAGGATAAAAATGCTGACCCTTCCCCCAATAACCATAGATGTTTTCATACAAGATCTCTGTCACTAGATAGGGGAGTAAAAGCAAATAGAAAACTCCAAGAAGAAGAGTATTATATTCAAAAATTCTGATTAACATGGTTTGGATTATCTCATTTTTTGAAAGTTAATAGTAGTACAATATTTATATCTATATATTCTGAAATCTGACATTTTGAAGGATGGTTTTCCAGGAGAACAAAATTATTTCATCTAGTTAATGAAAACATGTTCATTAATCTTGGTTGTATTAAAAAGGCTTTTTGTAAAACAAAGGTTTTTGGACCAAATTTGTTCTGTCTGAGCCTGCTACATATGTTAGAAATAGCCACAGAATAGCCGCAGTAAATGTTTGTCTGCTTATATCTTAGCAGCACATTAGATGCTGCAGGTTAATGGAGCAGTATTATTATAACTTTGGTACAATTGTATACTTAATGGAATGCCTGATGGCTGAGGATGGAGTTGGAAAGCTCATGCCTTTGGGAGGCCATGGAGCATGGTGGATATCAAAATGCTTTTGATGTTCCAGGGGTGTAACTGGCTTAACATGTCCTTGAGGTTAACATCACATTTTTTCCCACCATTTCCTTGATAAATAAGTCATCTGGCTCTATTACATTGATGACTGGAATTTGCCAATATACAGCACATTGTAATGTAGTTAAAGCCCATTAGTAATACTCCTCTTTAGAATGCTGAGCCAGCAATTCTGATTAATCTGTTTTGTGACAAACTCTGGGATGGAAGGAATTGAAAAATCATTAATTTGTGTCTGCTTTAATAATTAATACAATGATCCTTTAAACATTATTTCAGGTATCTTCTCCTGCTTGAAAACATCACAAGATTTGCATCTTCACTACTCAGGTAAGCAGGAGGCACCAGAACGGCAGCTGAGAAATTTAAGAAACTGAAAAGAGCATTAGTTCTCCCCTTGTCATCCACTGTGATTTTTATTTTGAGGAGTTGCACAATTGCCCACTGCTAAAAAGGTTCTGTGTTAATTCATGCCTAACACTTCAATGAGAGAATTATTAATTATTGTCTTACTGATTGCTCCATTCTGGGAATTTATGGCAAATCCAGAACAGCAAGCAGGTAATCACTTTCAAAATATCAGTGGAAACCATGAACAAAGGTGAGATTCCTGAGGAGGGCAGAAGAGGTGCTCATTTGTTTATAGCTGTCACTCCCCTCACAGCTCCCAAACCCTCCTTTTGTACTTTCTGGAATTCTTTTCTTAAGTTTATTGGACCTGTACTACTTAATCAGTGTTTGTTTACCTATTAGCTCATGAAAATCTGGCAGGGAATAAATTCTTTGAATGCTAATTGCCTGCACCCTGCATTTTCCTGAGCTGAGTGTGTACAGATTACCCGACAAAGCCTGGATGTCAGTTTTACCGGGAGGCGAAGAGAGCAGAGGTTGCCAGTAGATGTCACCATTGCCCACGGGACCTGGCCTCCATTACAGGCAGAGCTGGAATAAACCAGAGCTATTAGCAGCCTTCTTAAATTCAAAATCTACACAGTTTTCACTGGGAATAACACCTTTTGGCTTCTAATCAACTGTACAAAAGTAATTTCTCCGGCATGGTGGCACTGTTGCAGTGACTGATTTGTTACTTGCCAGGCATGCTATTTGAAATGTGGTAGGACTTTTTAGCATGGATGAAAGTGGTTTCCCTTATGAGTTGACAAATGTCTTGAGAGGTTTTCAGTGCAGATTTTCTTTCCTCAGGAAGATTAGGATAGAATTTAGCCAACTAGGCCCAAAAATTCGGCACTAGAATTCTGCACCATATATTGCTTATGTGTTATTCTTGCTATTATTTTGAGCATGCAAATATAATTCTGCCCCTCTGCAAATCCAAAAGAGCTAGAGCTTCATCCCAAACTTGGCAGCTGGTGCAAGTCCATGCAACATGGCTGCTCAAAGTTCTAGAGGGACTGCTGGCAGGGTCTGACAGATGGCACAGATTTAACAGCTCCTCTGTTCACATCCTTCTTCCTGTTATGCATTGATTTCATGATCAGAGAGTGCTCTTAGTGCAGCAAAGGAAGGTCTTGATTTTCAGTCCATGCTCCATCAGTGTTCAGGCATAGGAACCAATGCCTGTTGAATTTGGTACATGTAAACAAACCTTGAACTGGAGTATGAAGTGCAGATCTTCTCAAATGAGTACCCCAGTTTATGGGGTGAATGTGTCATGGGTCCCCTTTGCTCTGCCCTTCAGGACTGAATAATCTTCAATTAAATTCTACTCAAAGAAATAATCTTAAAAGAAGGGTAGATGATGGTCAAGGTCCATAAGTTCCATAAGGTCCAGAGTTTGTCACCTTGGCATTTCTGATACTCTGCTGAGAAACACAGGTCTGCTGTGGCTCACACTATGCTTCAGATGCTGATTCTGTCTTCAACTGTTGAATAGGGAAATTACACAGCCAGAACTGTAGCACCCAAATTGCCTCCTAGTTCTAGTCTTACCCTCTTTGTACCTTTCTTTACACCTCTCTCCCCATTCCTGATAACTCAGTCATTGTGAGGACAAATCCATAAATATTTGGTTGACTCTCTGAAGTTTTGAAGGTGTTTGCCTGAGGGATAATCTGCCAGTTAGGGAGATATAATAATGTTACTGATGTTTTTTGGCAAGGAGCCTGAATGAAGAAACACTACTGTGCAGGGAAAATTTGGATTTTCCTGTCTTACTTTGCTAAATGTCCAGGTGCTCTTAAGCCTGACAAGACACACAGTGCAGGGAGTTGGGGTCAAGGTATCTCATCAGCACAATGTGAGTGTTGCTGCACTGGAGTTGGCAGGAGCAGGATGCAGCAGCAGCCCTTTGTGAACGGATGAGAATGAGGAGATGGCAGAAGAAGTCTTTCTAGGCAGGGTGCAAGGGGCTTTCCCAGAGAACCTTTTTCTTTGGAAGGAGGAAATTCATGAACAGGGAAAAGAGCAGCAATCTTTTCTACAGTACCGGTCTGCTACAACTTCTTAATTCTCTACTGACTGAAATATTGGTATAAAGTTTCCCCTTAACCTTGACAACTTCATTCTCTTTGTTTCTCTTTCACACACACAGACCCAAACACAGTGTTTTCTACGGTACCAGTCTGCTAGGACTCTTTAATTCTCTACTGACTAAAATAGTTTCATTATTTGTTCCCCAAGAGTGTGGGAGGCTTCCTTCCCCAGTTTGCTTTTGCAGAGAATTGAATCAACCAAATGTAATTTGCCTGTGTTGAAACAATGGAGTGCAAACACAATTTTATGGCTTCTGGGTGTCAAGAAGTGCCTTACTAAAGCAGCTCGCTTCCTGCATTTCCTTTGGGTTGCTTGGGGATTTGGTTTTGGTTGGTTGGTTAGTTGGTTGGTTTTTAAATGTCTGTTTCTTTGTCACCAGTCAGTTCTCACTCATCTCCACTGAAAAGTCTCTCATTTGGAATGCACCTCCCCAAGAGTTCTGCGGATGTTTACATCTAAGCTGCCCCTAAATGGACAAGTGGTACAGCTGAGGCCTGAGGCAGTCATTGTGTTTGGGTTGTTGAAGGATGTTTAGTTTCTTAAAAGAGGAAAAGTGAAGAATTTATGTCCATTTCTCAGGGTATGTTAGCTTCTGAAATGTCTAAAGAAGAACTGGACTGTCAGCTGTCACTATAAATTACATTGTAGTTAATCCTGTGGAAGAGACTGAAGCCTGTTGAAGCCTGTATAAGAGTAACACTGATTGAATGTGGAGTCTGGATTATTATTCCAGTTGTAAATCTTTAATGCTAAGTGAGTTTCTGGTATCTTTCTGTGCTGTTCCTGGCTAGGATAGGGTTAATTATTTGCAGAAGCCAGCAGGGGGCCTGGCTAGGACCCAGAGGTTGTTCCCTGCCTCCTCTGCCTCCTCAGGTCACTGGCAAGGCTGGGGAGAAGGGAGTCTCCTCTGGGGAGGAGGGACGAGGTAGTGTGGGCTTGTCTGTTGTCAGGGGCTTTCTGTGCTAATTGTTCATTTTTTGTACCCTTTGTCATCAGTACTGTTCTTTTTACTGTGCATTTCCTTATCTCGTTGCTGTTTCCACTAAATTGTTCTCCTCTCAACAAATGATCTGTTGAGCCTGCAGTTCTCCTCTCCAGCCCCAAGAAGGGTAAAGGACAGAGAGAGGAGTGAGCAAACTGCTCATGGTTTGACGTGTTTCAGCAGAACAGTAACCTGGAAACACCGAATTGGGGAATACAATTCGTAAAACACCACAGTGTGCAAAGCAGAGTTGCTTTATGGGTGAAATGAATGGTGATCAGATGTGACACAGTATCACAGTGCTGCCTCCTCCTTGACTTTGTACACTGTAGTACAGTGCTGCCAAGTGTTTTTGAAACTTAGCCAGCCTGTTTATTCAATCTAGCAGTGAAATCTATGTTCTTTGCAGCTGTTGAAAGAAACAACTTAATGAGACTTGCTCAGACCATACCATTTACACCAGTCCAGCTCTTTGGTGAGTACCAACTTCTTTTTTATATGTTTTGCTTTAAGAATAGTTGGTGCATTATCTTTTAAAGACCGTGTTTGAGAAATTTCCTTGGGTTTATTTCAACAATTCTTTTCTGAAAGAGACAAAACAAGATAGAATTGTAGTCATGCAGTAGTTTCGGGCCTTTTGGAGGTTGTCTTCTCCAACTCCCTCTGTGGTCAATTCAGATCAGATTGCTGAGGCCTTGTCCGACTGCCTTTTGATTATGTCTGTAAATGGAGATTCCTTGTTGGGCAACCTCTTCCAGTGTTTGATTGACTTGATTGTGAATCTAGTGTTTTTCTCTGTATTTGTTGGACTTCCCCTTGCTGTAGCTTATATCTATTAGCATTCATGTCATTGCTGTCAACCTCAGAGATGAGTCTAACTCCATCTTTTATGTATCTATCCTTAGGATAGCTGAAGACAACCAAAAGTTTCCCCTTACCCTTGATAACTTCAGTCTCTCCGTTTCTCTTTCACACACGCAGACCCAAACACAGACAGATGCACACGTGAATCTATGCATAGGATATACCATTAAAAAAAAAAAAAAAACAAAAAAAAACCAGATAGTGATTTAAATGGCAAAACTCTTGTACCTGGCACGGAAGACCTTGAGTATCTTTACTGTTAAGGAATAAGCACTGTAAATGAAAAGTGATAGAGAGTAATCCACAAATTGTTGGGAAGGATTCTGAAATTAGTGTGCAGTATTGGCTTACAGCAGCAGAAGCTCTGCTGCTGGACACTTGATATCTAAGGTGCTGCCTTCTCAAGAATATTTTGTTTCACAGCAACTAATTGCTGATTCTTGCAGCATCATGGGACTTCTTGTGACCTGATTGCTGTAGATAATTAATATAGCTATGGCCATATTGAGCGTTCTAATCTTCTGAACTCCTAGGAGATACCTTTCTCAGTATTAAACTGTCAAAAGATAATAAAATGAAGATTTAATGTAAGCTTTAAAAATTGGTCTAGTTATACTATCTTTATTCGAGTGTCTGTTTTATGTAAGGCACTGGCTTTTCCAGTTGCTTTACTTTAAATTAAAATGTGCATAAATTGCTGCATTCAACATCATCTGCATTTGTGCTAATTGGTAAAAGGCAAGCTCAGGAGTTGGAAGGAAATCTACAAGTCTGAATACACTTTGTGATTGCTTATGATAGTCTTTGCCATTGTGGCAATTTAGTTATCTCGTCACACTTGCCAGGGAGAACCTGTTTCTTATGAATTAATGTTAAAAATAATGCGAGTTGTAGGAAGGAAAGCCAGATTTAAAAAATCAGTCCACTTTTCTGTTTGTTTACAAATGATGGCAAGAGAAAAGTGTTGTTGGTTCTGCTGCAAGAGAGGAATGCTACTACAACCCTACAGGGCGATACAGAGTGCAACTGAGTTAAAGCTCATTAGGTTCTGCTTGCATGAAAAATGTTACTGGCAGGAGCAGAACATCTTAAACATGTCACCATTGCAAATAACATTGGAATTTCTAGACAAAAATTCAAATATTAGTTTAAAATACCAAAACTGTAACCTTCCTGATAATTTGCTTTAGCTTGTTCTCCTAGAAATGCCCTTTTCAATCTAGTTTCCCTGGCTCATCATGCCACGGAAAAGTCACCACTTTTGAAACAACTCAGCTCTCTGTCTGAAGCAAAAGGTGGCATTCTTGACTACAGTTAATTTTGTATCAACCACAAAATTAAATCCCTTTAATTGTATAGTCAATAACTATTACAAATTGTTTCCTTGATGTCATGATTTTTTCCCTACATTTATTTTTAACTATTATTTTAAACTATTATTTTAAGTACTATTTTTAAACTAAGATTTGAATTCAGATGTTCTGCTCCTGCAGGTTTGTTTGGGTGTTCGTTGTTTTTTGGGATTTACTTTGTGAAATCCAAAGTTAAAAGAAAAATACTGTGAGTGTTCCATAGCTTGTGATTAACTTAAGTCTTACCAAAAATTCCCTTTCCACTTAAGTGCATAAAGAGAGGGAATTACACTCAGGATATTTAGAGTTCATACACTGGAGATAAAAACGGTAACCCTTTAAAAATGTGTACTTTTAAATAGACTCGAATATCAGTGAGCTTTTTTTGTGTGGAAGTATCCAGGAGGTCTTAAATTCATCTTTGTTTAGAGGCTTAATACAAGCTCTTTGGACCACTTATTATCATAGTAGAAGAATGAATGTAACATATAGTGTAAGTTTAGGCTGGGGAAGTTTTCAGACAGATGAACAATTATGATAAAAAGGCTCTCTTTTGGAAAAAGCATGGCTTAGAAAGGTGTGTAAAGTGCTATATTATTAAAGACACCAAACGAAAATGCTGTTCTCTCCTGTTTCTGCAAATATGACTTCTGCTAACAAAACTTTCTTTTGTTTAAGCTGGAGAGGAAGTGACAGTCTACCAGCTAGAAGAAAGTTCACCTATGACTCTTGATAAAAGCATGTCTTCCTGGTCCCAGTGTGGCACAACTGCAATGATCCAAGTCTTGTCACGGGAGGAGATGGATGGGGGTCTGCGGAGGGCCATGAAGGTCATTTGTACTTGGTCTGAGAGAGATGTATTAAAGTTGGGACAAGTATTTATTGTGAAGTCTTTCCTGCCAGAGGTGGTTCAAACTTGGCAAAAGATCTTTCACCATGGCACAGTGTTACATCTCTGTCTGAGGGTGAGTTCAGACCTGAAGGCATAGGGATTGGTCTAGCCTGATGTTATGCTGCTTACTTGTAATGTCTTCAACAAGGCTGACATGTGGTTTGATGTTATGTTTTGGAAAGAAAAAAGGTTTTGAGGAAGGTGTAATCTCCCAGTTATAAAAAAATAGATAATCAGGGGGTGTGTGAATCTTTGTTTTTTTGACACATTCATTACACCTTTCTTCATGAAAATGGTGTTTATAACATTATCTTTTTTTCAGGAGATTCAGCAGCAAAGGGTTGCCCAGAAGTTAATCTATACCTTCAACCAAGTGAAGCCTCATACTATTCCCTATACTCCGAGGTAAATTCGGTGTCTTTAAGTACTGGGTGAAAGAGGTTTCTCTTTTCAGCCTCCTTTTCCATCGTGACTTGCAATGATAATGCCATTGTAATGATAATGTCCAAGGATAATGAACTTTTAAGAGGCAAGGTAAGCAGCTTTGAAGTTTGTCTTTATAGTTACATGTGGTGGCAAAGTAAATTTGCTGTTCCTTAGAGTTCAGCAAGAATTGTTTTTTATATAGTTAACATAAAACAATTTGTTGTAGCTCATTTACAATGGACTAAGGTAAATCAGATTATGTTTGTTCATAAACTATAGTTTCTGATCAGGTCCTCTGTTTAGAGGGTTATCAGACCAAGAAAGCCTTTGTTCTCTCTACCATTTGGCACCTACTGTTGTTCAAAATGCTCCAGCTAAAGAAGACATATCCTCCTTTTGGGTCTATGGGTTTTGCAGACTGTGAGGACACTTATGACCTTGCCAGCTCCTGAAAGACAGAATTTATATCTGCAGGTTCCTGGAAGTTTTCCTCATCTACTGCCATTCAGCAAACCAGTGGCTGACCATTGAGAAGTACATGACTGGTGAATTTCGGAAATACAACAACAACAACGGAGATGAGATCACTCCCATCAGCTTGCTGGAAGAGCTGATGCTGGCCTTCTCTCACTGGACCTACGTCTACACCCGTGGGGAGCTCCTGGTCCTGGATTTGCAAGGTGACTGCTAGCATAAGATAGATATTTGAAACCAGATGAAAAGCAATTATCTCAAAAGAGAATTTAGTACTGAGGAATGGGCCAAATTATCATCCATGTGAGAAAATGCAAAGGTCAAGAAACCTCCGGATATCTGTTGTGTGATGCTGATAAACAGGAATCCATGAAAACTGTCAAGGTTAATGTAGGTGTAATGGGAAAACAGTATTGCTTCAAATGCCTCCAGGCTGAAGGAGCAAAAGAGCAGTTAGATAAACTGCAGGAACATTTCATCTAGCTCCAAAAAAACCCACTCCATGGTTAAAGTATTTTTATTTTTCATAAGATATGTAAATAATACAAAGATTCAAGTGAACTCATGTATATATGCACATTTAATGTGTATGTAAATCTGTCAAAAGAGTGTGAATTGCTATCTGCATTTTCTTATTGTTCATGTTATTAAATCTGCATGCAGTTTAAATAAGTTGTAAGCCTGAATGCTATTCACAAAGTCTGGTGACTCCTTCAAAGAGCATGTGATCATTCTACTGTACATATGTAAGTGGGAAGATGGCATATTTTGAGGAGATAAAACACTTGACAATGTTCAGATGAACATCACCCATCAAACAGTATAAACACTGCCGCTTTTCAATTCTGTCAAGTCTATGAGTAGCCAGAGACTTAACGTATTTGCATTTTGCAGCATCCAGAAGCTGTAAATTACAAAAATACATACTTACTATGCAAAATAAGCCTATAATTCCATCCTTGCCTTGACTGGCTTTAGCTGCACTAAAAAAAAAGTACAGAAAGAATAAGTGTGTCTTTGCCACAGCCTACTAGAATTTGTATGACATTTGCTGGGGTTTATTACATAACTCTCACAGTCCCAGAGCAACTGTATTGGCTCAAAAATAGAGAATATAAACATCTATGTAAATCTCAGTTTTCGTCTCAAACAAACTGAGATTGACTGTAGTTTTGGCCTTGTGTTTATCTTCAATTCTCTATTCTGGAACTGAGGAAAAGTGCAAAGACTGCTCCCCTTGGAGTTCTACTGAGATGAATCTACATCACAATTTACTATCAGGGCCATCTCCACATACACATACACATATACACCACATTTTGCCTAATTTACATCAACAGAAATGTCCTTCATTGCAGAGTGTTGCGATTTGGAGGTATTTCAGTCACGTTGTGCTGTTTTCAGAATCCTTATTTGTGTTGCAGAACATAAATTTACCATGTTGAAATAAAAAATAATTGCATAGCACATGGTCATATGACCATAGATTTTTAATTAGTGTAAAAGCACAGCAACTTAATCAGATATAAGAAGGAGTGTTTTTTGTAAAGGTAGTATATTTTCATCAGTTTGGTGGAAACTACAACATAGATATCACATTCAGGTATCATAATATAATTATTTCTTTAGTATGCTTCCTTGGCCACCCAAATAGAAAAAGGAATTACAGGCCCAAATATTTGCACATCATCAAGTTTTGGCTTCTTGTGTTTGTTACCTTGAAAAAAATGTGTATCTGAAAGTACCTCTATTGATATTGGTAAGAGCCATATCTGATAAGTACCTTTACTCCAAGTAAAAGAACAGTCTTTTTTGGGTCACATTTTGCTTAATTAGTTGAACTTCAATATAATATTTATTGCATACACCTTCCATCTACATATAAATAAGTCTCAAAGCAGATGAAATCAGAATTGTAGTAAGAACTGTATTGCCAATATTTAACAGATTTTTATACTCACAGACATTTTCATTCTAGCTCATGACTGCTTTTAACTGTGACACTTTATGATGTACCAAGACAATAGTTAATTTCATTTTTTGTTAAGTGCCAGATTATGAAATCATGACTACCTTCCTTTGTAACATACACAATGTTTGTTTGTTGTAGGTGTTGGGGAAAACCTTACAGATCCATCTGTGATTAAACCTGAAGACAAAAAGTAGGTTTCTTTCTGTTGAAATTATCATTCATTTGAGACATTCTGCCAACAGTCTGTATATTTAGGATGGTTATATGTTTTGTGGTGGGGGTTTAATTATTTTTTCACATGGTGTTTGGGTTAAATGAAAGTATGATGCCAGTGAAGAGAGAGACTACATACTCTCCTGTCCTTTGAAGGAGTCTAAGTGTCCCAGTTCTCAACGTGTGTATGAGGTGTATGAAAGGTGGGCAGAGTCTGCGCTGCTGTGCTGGGAGCAATCTCTTTCACAAAGTTGTACCAAAGGATATGAATGTGGCAGACCAGTTTCTCCTGACTGTTTTGTGGAGTATATAGGGCCACAATGGCTCAAGAGGATGAGGAGAGGGCCTCTGGCTCTTCAAGCTTTCTGGTAGGTTTTAGTGTTGCATTTAAGTATGTAGCATGATACAGTTTCAGAGCTGTGATATGAGGATGGTAAACCATGAGTGGAAACTTAAAAAAACTGGATAGACTAGACCAAAAGAAGAAGCAGTCTGCATTCGTGAATCAAATTTCAGAATCAGAACCATGGCTTGTTCTGCCATTCTGTGACCTTGCTGTTCGATGGTATTTCCTGTAGCAAGAGCAGAAGCAGTGGTGTTGATGGCTGCTCTGCCACAGGGCAGTCTTCCTAAACCCACAGATCTCTCCAGATCTGCCCTGACATCCCTGCCACTCCCCTGTCTGGTGTTCATCTTGGCTGCCTCTTGCTTAGCTCATGTCATTTGATTGAAGGGGAATCTCATGTTTGGAAGGAAGGAAGCTACAAGTGTGAATAGTCTAATATAATACAAAAGGATCAATTAACTACAGAAATACCAGATGACTTGCCTACAACTTGGAACAAGTTAATTTTGTAAGCAAGTTCTTAGTTCTTGGACCATTATTGATATTTCAAAAAGATGAGTAATAAATAACTGCATTAATGTTTACTTATGACTGTAGGTGTGTTGGCCATATAATATTCATTTTGGAAACAATGAAGATGTGAGAGCAAAGATATGCTGAGCACTTCACAGTGACAAAGTCTTTGCCCTAATTAGGCCACAGCTTCATGACAGAAGCAAATAGATAGCTCGAGTTAGAGATGCAGAGAGGTCAGTCATGTAGTTGTTCACTAGATTTTAGCAAATACTTTTAAGGTACAGATTGCTACAGATGCACAAAATTCTGATTTGCTACTGTTCAAGTAGATTTTTTGTATCACTGGTAGCATAAACTATAAGAGCTATTACTGTAAACAGTGGACAGGCACTGACCGAAGAAATTCACATTGCAACTCAGCTTACCCTCTTCAAAACAGGATAATATTTTTCTACATTATTTTGAAGTTTATTTTTATTAGTGTCCTTCTGTATTGTTTTCACTATTAATTTTGTCATGATTATTAAAATTTGATCACACAGGTCTCATTTCCAGAACTTTTGTTATCATCTGTAAAATGGTTAGTCCTGGTTAGAAAGCAAGTGTTGATTAATTAAACAAACCCAGCTTGATTTTCTTATATTATGGGAAATCTTCAGAATTGAAGCTTGTGAAACTATATTGTTTGATTTAGGGTTCCAAAGGAATAAGGCGGTGAAACTATGGTATTTTCTGCAAGCAGATACCAAATTCAGAGAAACACTTTCTAAAAGAGTAATTAACAATGGAAAAGCACTGTCTTTGCTCTAACCTTCATTTGCTCACAGGAGAAACATTTCTGACAGAGGCAAGATGTGTTTTAAACTTTCTTTTGTAGGTAAGGTACATAGATAAGATCAAAACCTGTCTCAAAAGATTCTTTGAGCTCATATTCTCTTGGAAACCTAGGAAAAAATAGATGGCACCTGACTGATGGAGCTGATTGAAATTTTAGCATTACTTACAGTTAAATTATTTATGTTTTGCTTCTTTAACTCCATCAGTTTACTGGCTTGTGTCATTATCATGTCATATTTCATATAAGACTTTTATTTCATGCATTCTGCATTCTGTTTTGGAAACGACTTTGCAATGGCAAAGTGTGACCTGTAGCTCTGTGATAGTGCTTTATGACTTGGTTTTATACCAATATGAAGACAAATGTAATAGATCTGTGTGGAAAGTGCCTAATTCTGTGACATCTCAAGACAAATCCTGAGCTGATGCAAATCAGTGTAAGGTCTGGCCATATGCACTCTGCAGAGCGTATGAAGTAATAAAATGGTACAGGTAAGACATTCACGAAATTGTTTCCTTTCAAACAGATGTAATCAAGGTACAGCAGCAAGGTTTTAATACAGTCCTTGCAGACTTCTGTACTGCCCATGTACTGAGAAGAATTGCCTCGAAAGTGGTGCTCTGGATGCTTTTTTAAACATGTTCAATTTGGCAAGTCCACAACAAAGTTAATGCAGTAAAGTTTTCACAGATACTTGGTTCTGATTCAGACATGAGGAAAAGGGTGTTCTAAATTTCAAACTGAAAAGAACTGATAAATTCACAGAGCATCTGTTTTCAATAGTTTGATGTTATCACCGCCTGAAGGATTTTTCTTGGTTTTTTTTGTATTGAAATGTTTCTTTCTGATCCTCCCTACTGACAACATAGAGAAAAAGAATTAAACAGTCTTCTCCTTCCATTTTTTTTTTTTTTTTTCATTTTAGACTACCCCCTAATATTTACATGTTATGGTTTCTAGGCTGCTGGTAATTTCCAATTTATCCCCAGATTTCTTGAAACAGTTTTCAAATTTAAATGCCCTGTTCATCTTGAAACATTGTCAGAACTGTGTAGAGAGGAAAAGTTACTTCATATATGTTACAGAGAGTAAAACTTCTTTATCAAAACAGCATGAGAAAATATCATTCTGTCATGTGTTATTTGCTTCAACTGGCATGGATTAATGGATAGATTAGAGGAAATATCAGAGTGGCTGTGTAGCCCTGAAATTAACAGAGTCTTCCTAATTTCCTCTACTTGCTCAAATAAATACTTAAGTACATTCAATTTCTATGGCTTTTAATCAGATTCTAGCAAAGGATAGAAATGGCTATATTGCCACAACATGTCATGTTATTTAAAGTGTATATAGAGCACTTGATTTATAATTAACTTCTTCCCTTGTCTGATGTATTAATTTGCATTAAAAGATGATAAGATGAATCCTTCACATGATCCAGGAGACATAATCTCCAGTGTCTGCAAGAAATTAGAAAGATACTAAGTTTTGTATAGTAGTTTTGGCTAATTATTGCTGTTGTCCTGTATGAAAGGAAGAGTTTAATGTTTGAACACTGCTTTCCTTAGAGAGAATATATTTTTGTTAGTGTGAATTACAGATAGATTTGAGAGAATTAAAATATTTTTCTATAGCTTCTCAGAGCTCAGATTTTAAAACGTGCTGTTTCCACTCTGCATATCATTAAAATAAAATACTAGCATTTGTAAAGTTATTTTGGAAGTGTTTCTTGTGTGCTGTTCTGTAGTGTCTAGACTGTCAGTTAAATTCTTGAGAATAATTTTTTAGCTAGACTAAAATTAATGAGCACTGAGCTTTCAGATTACCTTCAGAATCTGTTGTAATTATGTGGTACTTCTAATACATGTGTGGATATAGATGGCTTCTGTTTGTGGTTGTGGTAGTTTCATTCAGAATATGCAACACACTTCCACAAATGGATCCCCTAGCAGCGTTGCCAAATCAGTCACAGAACAGACACATGGAAATGAGCACTGGAAGGAGACAATAAATTTTAACATCTTGCTTGTCAGCAGCATACTGTGGGTTTTGGGGTTTTAATTTTTAAAAATTTTTCTATGCTGCGTTTTGCTGTGATTAGGGTTCTGCTAGCTTTTGCCTTTCTGATTTTAACTGAAGAGGAAATAAGTACTTGTCAGCTCTGTTTTGTTCTCACGTGCCCACCATCAAAACTGGAACAAAAATATTTGCTTGATGTGAATGAGTGGTGGCTGAAGCAGAATCACACAGATTATGGCATATGTCATCAAAATGTCGCTGTGCCCAGATTTCCTTTGAGCATTTCAGTAGGAACTCCTGGGTCTATCCTGCCTTGCTTTAGAGAAAAAGAAAAGTAGTGTGGGGTATATATAGGCTAATATTTACTGGAACTGACAGTTTTCTTGTCCCATATCTAAGAAACTTTTAATGTGTATCAGCCTTTGATTGTCTTGATAAGAAGGGCTAACTCTGATTTTAGAAACTAAAAAATGTCATCATCTCCCTCTCCTATAATTGCTTTATTTTAGATTCATTGATTTTTAAAGAATATTTCTTTTAGGTCTGGAAAGATGGTATTTGGACCAGCAAATCTAGGAGAAGATGCAATAAGAAACTTCATTGCAAAGCATCATTGTAATTCTTGCTGCAGAAAGCTGAAACTTCCTGGTATGTAAAGTAAAGATTAATTTTTAATCTATGTATTACTGTATAAGTGCAACAAAGTAAAGATCTAGGTGTGCTTTAAAGACAAGAAATGAAATACTATTGAGCTAAACGATTCTGGTAGGCATAGTCTTTTTGTGCAAAGGCAAGTATGAGAATATTGCTTTTTGCTTACCATCCATATAAAGGTGGGAGCTCATTGTCCTTATGTTGGCATTCACTTTGAAAATTTCTTCCCATTGGTAGCTCATTTTTCCACTGTCATTATTACAGATAACATCTGCAAAAGTTTTAAGAATAAGAAAGAATAACAATAGAAAATTTGCAGTGGATTAGCTGGGGAAGAACTTACTGGTGGTTTCCCAGCCCTGCTGCAGCCCCTATTTATGTTTACTTGGACTGCCTGTTGTTCATGTTATATTTGGTAGAATGTGCTTCTGTTTGATATGTGGCAGATTTTAAAGACTGAAAGCCAAAATAGATTGCTTTCTGGATGGCTTTTTGGCCACCAATTTTTTTTCTGTAGAGAAAGCTCATTCTCTTCATTGCCTACATGGAGTAATAATTGCAGTTTGATTCTGAAACAGAAACTGCAGTGTTATTGGGTTTGATTATTTTTGTCTGTGGCAGTTGGAGATAATAGAGGGGGAAATTAGCTGAATGAATACATTCAGGGAAGGTTCATTCATATGGGTTCACACCACTGAGTCCCCTAGGGCTCTCAGCCCCCTGGTTCTGCTTTGCCTTGCTCCAGATTTTCTTCCTCCTGGAAACATCAAGAAAACTGCCATCAGTTGTTGGGTTGAACACTGCTCAAGATGTACGTACTTTTAAAATGTTTACTTGGCTGCATTTGTGCAATTTTTTTTCTTGCCATAGACTTGAGAAGGAGTGACTACACATTGGAAACAGTTGGTCCAGCCTTCAAAATAGAAATGAAAATGAGCACCAGAGAAACTGATGATGCAGATGAGCCTTCGGAAAGTGACACACAGCTGTGAAGCAGAGAGCCCATGTGTTAGCATGTTTGAAAATCTGCCCCTTATCACTGCCAAGGGTCTGTCCAAAACCACAGGTGACTGAGGGCAGCATTTGTTTGCCCTTGCCTAGACCCTATAGACAAGGGATGAAAAAAATAGCTTTATTTACTCCCCTTCCATGCTCTTGTTCTTGTCTTTCTTGTGCAGATCAATGAATTGCCAGGAGCAGGTCTCCCCTTAGCTGGGTGAACTGTCCCATCAGTGCCTTTTTTAAAAATGTGTATCATGGTTCCAAACTGTGCTTTCTTAGGAAAATGACTGTAACAAGTTTATTTCCAAGAGGGAGTAATTTTTGTTTCTCTTTCTGCTCTTTAGTAAGTAAATGAATGTATACATATGTGCAAATCATTCATTTTCAGTCAGAGCCCACTCAGCCCTGTGCTCACTTTTTCTTGGGCATAGAAGGCTCTCCAGGAAACTGCAGAAATACTACTTTCTCTTTGTTATTGATTTTGGTGCAGAGACACACCAGGAATCTGTGGTTTGAACAATAGTCATGACAGTTAGATTGAAAAATTTTGTAGGAACTTCACCTTGAATTCTTTTCACGTACCAAGAAAAAGCCGTACAATAAAGTGGCCGATTATTGGACCCACGAGCATCAATTTTTCTCATTTTGAGTTGATGAAGTTGATTATTCTGTGGTCTTTAATACAATCACAAAGAACAATTTTGAATGTCATTTGACTTTTAGGACTTGCCTTTCTTTATAATATTTTAGCTTCTGAATGCTTTAAAGTTGCAATTGGAAGAAAGATTTTAGAAGTCACAAAGAATAGTATATTCCATTTGGTATTTAACTTGTTGTCAATGTAAGGCTGAACGTAGGACTATTGTCTAACCATGGTGCAATTATATTTTGCAGCATCCACATTTGTTTCTATGGATGTCCTATGATTACAGCTGAAGTTCAGAGGACAGAAAAATCAATCTGTGCAATATGATTTTTGTAGACTAAAGATTGAAAACAAGTTCAGCAGAAGTATTTCTAATACTACTGGTGTTGTAATACAGATCACACTTAGCATTTAAGCGTCTTTGTACTTTGGTGTTAGGTAAAACACCCTAATGTTCAAATGTCAGTCATTAGAAAACTTTACACTTGAATAGAAAAGAAAATCATATTTCCCCTACAGCTGACAGTAAATTTTAATGTGTAAGGAGGCTTCATATTATACTCTGTAATTAATCTGGTATATTTAGTATGTGTCTACCTATACATAGGATTTGGAAGTTACATGTTACCAGTTTTTATATTGATTATGATACTGATGTTGAAGTAATAAGCATTGTAAACAGTCATTGAAGTAATCATCTACACAATGTTTAGCTGAGATGCTTTCAGTTTCTGAGAGCATTCAGAAGAGGTTCTTATTAGGTTTTATCTTTTTTAAAAATTAATTTGGATAGAATCATCCCTTTTTTCCTTATTGTATTATACTTTTCATTTTGCCAAATACATAGTTTCCTTTTGTGGTTTTTTTTTTTTTTTTTTT
>VZRN01000749.1:207667-238089 GCA_013397935.1 Dasyornis broadbenti
TTTTTTTTTTTTTTTTTTTTTTTTTCATTTGCTCATAGTGTGGTGTATTTGGGGTTATTCATTTATTCTTAGTGCAATAAAATCAAAAGGGATATCACACATGTATTTTCTAGAAATGGATTTGTATTTGTTGTAGTTTTGTCAATCTATTCCATACTCTTTCAAAAGAATAAAAAGTATTTCACAATGTTTCTGTTCTTGTTAGGTGTAAAATGAAATAATGTCTCTGAGAACTAAGGGAAAGAGGTGAAAGTAACATGCAGAGAATAATGCAGTTATTTTTATTTTTAATCTCGAAGTAATAAACATCTACTCTATATTTATCATGTGGTTTCCAGCTCCTCTTTTGTTTTATTTCTGTAGTAGCATTAGTTTCTATTCTTGTAGTTAATATACTTGCAGCAAGAATACTTCTACACCTGCCTCATAAGTCAAAATTTAATTTTACAGAAGAAAAAAGTAGATATTTTGATTTACTTATTAGTTGTTTGATAAGTTCTGGATTCATTTTTTTTAGTTGAGATGCATGCTCAATTCTTAGAAAACTTGGTACTTAGTAAATCCAATCACTGCAGCAGATTTTAGAAAAATAGGTATCATTGCTTTAATATGGCAGCCTAGTTTTTTACAAGAATTTTGGTTCTCTGATGTGAAAACCTGTATAGCCACTAGTGTAAACAAGGAGCTGACCTTATATATATATGCTATACATGAATAGCACTCCACTGACTTCTTTGTCAAATCTGCTGCCTTTTATATCTGTTTTCCATTCTTAGGATGCTGGTGCCAGTCACTTTTTTGCTGAAAAATTACTCCCAGAGATAAAGAAAAACTTGTCTGGATTTACCTGGGCCTTCTCACCAACTGTGGTCATACCAGAGTAGTCAGTGCTTACTTTATTGCTAGATCATTTGCAAGATCTGTTATGCTTTTCGGCTTTTCTTTACTGTGTCTGTCATATATTGACTTGTTCTGGAAGACAGTTTGATCTCCCACTTTATGGTAACTATTGCTCGGGGAGAAAAATTTAAAACTAAAACTACGCAAAAACTGTTTTCCTCTTTGACATTTAAGAGTGTGTAAACAGTTGTAATATTCTGTCCATTTGCCTCCCTGGCATTGGTTCTGTTTGCAGAACAGAAAACAGACCAGTGTTTTAAAATACCCTCAGTCCATTTAGATGTTAATATTCAGTTGTGATAAAGCACTTAAGATTCAAGAGGGAAAATCAGAGAAAAGTTCTGCAGGAAAGAAGTGACTTTGTTGCCTAAAGGAAGTCTGAGTGTGTTCTTCGTGTCAAGGATTTAGGTAAATGGCTAAAATATTCCGTTTGTCAGGTTGTCATTGAAAAGAATATTACCTAGGTTTGACACTTTGCAGGTACCCCAACCAATACATGGCTGGCAGAATGGAGGAGGAGATGGAAGAGGAGGGGAGGCTGAGGCACAGAGAGCAGTCTCTGACTTCTAAGCCTTTCTTCTGCTTTTTTTCCTGACTGAACTCTTGTCCCAGGGAGACACTGCCAATGTCCTCCTGTTTCTGTGTTCTGTAGCATGAGGCAGTAATACGCACTAAAACACATTTACACAGTCTGCTCAGGTGGCCTGGTTTCAACATGTATCTCACCCGATGATGAAAAAAGGGATGCTTCTTCTCAGATGACCCCTGCTATGAAGTTTGAAGTGTAATGTGACCTCTGAAAATGTCTGAACAGGGAACAGTCAGGTCAGCAGCTGATCAAGGGAGGTCCATGGTGGTCAGCTAGGAATGGCCACATATTCCCTCTGTTGTACTAAATGGATGTAAGGTTGGCCTCAACTGACCGTAAGGAAATGTGGTCTGGATTAACATGAGATGACCTCTGCACATGAAAATAGCTCAGGCTGACCCCCAATAATTATTTGGAGTAGTTAATTGGAATTAAGGTTGGTATCAGAGGACACATCTGTGGGTTAATTTATTCTGAATAGGACTTCAAAAAACTTGGTGAATGAAAACGAGGACCAGTGTGACCCTGGGCAATTTACTGGGTGTGAAGCTGACCCCAGGCATTGACCTTAGATGACCCCAAGCAAATCATTGGCTATCATATTGTCTCCGTTTTATCTAATTTGCTAGCACGTTGACCTCAAATGAGCCTTGGGCCTCAAAAATATTGGACTTGGTGTGACTCCTATAAGTTATTTAAACTCATGTTTGCTTGAATTGGCCTGTGCCACAGCGACGTCAGATGACCCTGCAGTGAGAGCTGGATCTCAGATGGAACCCAGATGACCTCAGACAGGAGTCAAGGACTGTGATTGACCTCTTGGCACCAAATGAGGGCCAGGTTGACGTCAAATGACAAACCAAACAATTAGCCGGATCTCAGGTCTACATTAAATGACTTCTGGGCGCTGAACAAAGGCAGCACTGACCTTACGTGAACCCTAACAGCCTCTGGCTGACCTCAAATGACTCGTGAGTGCTTAATTGGATACCAAACAGACTTTAACCATTTGCTCCTCCTCCAAAGGACAAAAGTGGTGACTTTAAAGGGCCTCTGTGGAGGTCAAATGTATGTCAAGGTCTCTGTGAGTCAGGTTGACCTCAGATGATCCTAGGCTCCAAAGAAGAGCCTAGCTGACCTCAAGCAATACCTTGCACATGCCCAGGTCTCATGATGATGCCTCACAAGCCCTATTTGACAGGTTAACTGATCCCTCAGGTTCACCTCAGATGACCCTACAGTAGTTATTTAGCCCTCAAGCTGATCTCAAATGGCCTTCCTGAGAAGTGGTGGTGACCTCCAGTGATCATGGGCCAGTTATTTGGTACTCATTTAACCTCTAGTGACCCCAAGCAGTTACATGGATCTCATGTTCATCTCAGATGATATTTAGAGCCTCTGATTATATTATAAGATGATTTCAAATGTTCTCTTAGGTGGAAATGGGGGCTGATAATCAGCCTAATTGACCTCCTGTTAGAAGTTAAAGAGCATATTTACCTGTCTCAATCACTGTTAAGGCCACAGAAAGAAGGAATTTATGACAGGAAGATGCCACTCCAGGCATGGCAGAAGCAAGATGTGGTTAGCACATCCTGGTTTATGCATCAAATTTTCCTCACAGTGACAGACTGTCTGAAAAAAATCAAACGAAGATCATCCCAAGTTATGGGACAAGGTGGCATCTGCAACCGCCAACAGAACTCCTCAAATATACCTCTGGATACTGGAACTTGCGCTGCGCAAAGATGGTACTGTTGTCTGGGTATTAGGACCTTGGGGGAGGTTAACAAAGCTTGGGGAAAAAGGAAAGTGGATACAAAAATACAGAATTAATGTGCCACAAGGACATTCGGCAGAAGTCCCAAGATAAGGAAGAAACCAATAAAGCCAACCCAGTAACTGTGCTGAATCAGCTCCAGCTGGGTAAAAGGTAATTCCTGCAGGTGAAGATGGACCAATGGAATTCTGCTGGATCCACAGGTGGTGACTATATTCTGCTTACCCTACCTATCTCCTTCTCCCTCTCTCCCTTTTGCTCTTTCCCCCATTCACTTAATATTGCAAACTAAAGTTGATAAACCAGCATTAGGTCTTGTTTGCACCTTAATTTGGGCAGAGTCATCTCTCACTAATCAGATCATAACACCTCCAAGTAGATGAGTAGCTCTCACGTTGATATTAATTGACCTCTGGTTGCGAATGCCTGAAATTATCCCTACTGGTCTAAATGTATCTAAGGTTCACTTCACTTGACTCTTATGCACCACACAAGTACTTTGTTAATTTCAAATGATTCCCTTGTCAACTGCTTGTATATCAAATTAACATCAGATGACCCTGGAGAAAATATGTGGGATAGTTTCATGTTGAATTGATACTTAGGTGGACCTCAGATTACCCCAGTGAAATTCACTGGGTTGACTAGGCTTTAGGTAGAAGGCAAAAAATAGGGATTGTGATTGACCTTACATGACTTCTTGTACAGATTATTGTCTCTGAGTTTGACCTGAGATGACCCCTCATCAGGTAATGGGAATGAGCTGAACTTCAATGACCTTTGTGCTGCTAATTCCATCTCTCATTGACCTTAGATGATCCTTGCAGAGCAAGTGACTCCCAGGACTGTCCTTGGTTCATATTAACATAGATTACTTCAGTTTGTAAGTGTCCTGGGAAGTTCATCTAGTTCAACTCTGCACAAAGCATTTAAATTAGACGTCATTCCTACCTTTTTCCAGGTAAATTTTGGTTTTTTCCAACAAAGGAGATTTCACAACTTTTCTCAGCAACCAGTTCCAGTATTTCATCACTTGGATTTGTTAATGTATCTAATTGTAATTTCCTTTGTTTCAGCCTGTGTCCATCACACTTCTTGCTGTGGGGGTCCTAGAAGAGCCTGGCTACAATTTGTGCTGGCCTCACTCCCGTGTTTCTCACTGCTGACAGCTTGGATTGCCATGCAACGTTGCAGTGAGGAGGTAGGTCTGATATCAAACGTGAGAGCAACAGGTCAGGGTCTAACCAGGCCTGGAGCAGGTGAAGACAAAAAAGCCATCTTGAGGGCCTCAGCTCTCAAGATAAGAGACAGGGACCCCAAAAGACCCTTTGTCACATGGTTCTTTTCACAGCAACCTGACCTCAGGTTACAACTGCACTGTGTCAGAGCAGATGCATTTTAACCCCTACAGGAGAGAGGAAAGAGACCCCAGAGGCTGTGGTGCAATGAGGGCCCAGACACTCTATTTACCACAAGGGTACGCTTAACTCCTGTTAGCTTTTTTTTCACTAAAAAATGGAACTGCAGATCCTCTTTTCCACTAAAAGCATCAGGTCTTCCAGAGCTGCTTCTAACCCAGCCGGGTTCCATCCTTTACAGCGGCACATTAAGTCTATCCATTCCATGTACAGGAACTTTGCTTTTGTCTCACTTCGCAATCTTCCTGCTCATCCGTTGTTTTCCAGCCTGTGTCTGTCGAAGAGCTGACACATCATCTGCTTGTCCCAATTTGTTATCCTACCTTAACTGGGTAAGAGCACACCCTGCCCAATCATCATGGCTGTCTATCTCTAATTTCACTTTATTTTCGACACATTTCCTAACAGCTCTAGATCCCAACTTATGTATTTCCCCAGTGATGTGAGCTGACAACCCCTGATTGGCAAAACAAGGAGTGGTTTTCTGCAAAGATCTGCAGTGTGTCAAATGGAGAAGAGTATTTTACTTTGGGCCAACAAAACACGGACTAAAACTGAGAGAACCTCTCACTGGTAAATTAGTGTAGTATTCTTCTCTATATTGTATATAAGAAGAAAGTAGAAAGAGAGCACTCCTGCTGAGCATATGTGCTAATTTTGGTTCAGTTTAGCTCAATTTTCTTCAGAGTGGTTTGCATGGGGTTTTGTTTTGGGTATGTGCTGAACACAGAGTTGATAATATGGAGGTGTTTTAGTCATTGCTACGCAGGACTTATACAGAGCCTTTTCAGCTTCTCATGCTGTCATACTGGCTGAGAATGACAGAATAAGCTGGAGATGCATGGGAAGCTGGGATGAGACACAGCTGGGACAGGTGAACCCAACTGACCACAGGGATATTCCATTCCATATGACAGTATGCCTGGCATATAAAGTGGAGGGGGAAAGAGAAAGGAGGGAGGAACATTTGGAGCAATGATATTTGTCTTCCCAAGTCACTCTCACATGCGGTGGAGCCCTGCTTTCCTGGGTGTGGCCTGCCTGCTCGTGGGAAGTCGCGACTTAATTCCTTGTTTAGCTTTGCTTAGATGTGTGGCTTTTGCTTTCCCTATTAGACTGTCTCTATTTCAAGCCACGAGTTTTCTAACTTACTCTTCTGATTCTCTCCCTCATTCCACTGGTGGGGGAACGAGTGAGGGATTCTCTGGGGCTTGGTTGCTGGTTTAAACCAGCATGACAGCATGAATCTTGTCACTAAAATCCAGGAAATAAACTCTCTCACCAGTTTGTTAGGTTAGAAAGTTGACATTAATCAAAGTTGGGGTACATGGGAATTGCTCTAAAAACCATGTACTTCAGTTATCAAAACATTTAACTATTTATATGTTTTAGCTAATGAAGGAATTGGTGTTCATTGGCTTACAAGTTACATTGTTCTAGTCATTAATTAGTATTCTATCTTCTATTGCTTATTGATTTCTCACTTCTCATGTTAATTAGTCTACACTTTCAGTCTTCTTATTATCTTTTTCTTGGATAGGGAGAGTCTCAGAAATTGTTAGTGTCTTCTTCATCTCTGGTTTCTGTAAAATGCCTTTGTAGTTTATAAATTCAGCATTCTTGTTGTCCAGGTCTCAACAGGAGCAGGCAGCATGATTTCGTTTGTCTTTCCTGAGCTCTCCTTGAAATTTCTTTCAGCTGTTTCTCTGGGATTGCTATCTTTCAGTTAATACCTGCTGTAAGTGCTGTAACTCCCATTACAAGAAGATTGTTACTGTTTTCTTGGCCAAACTAAGCTTAAACTCTCTCTCTCAGGGGCAGTGGCAGATTGACCCATTGGCTGCTGTGAAACAGAGAATCATCTGCTATAGAAAATAGAACACCAATGTTCCAAATGTGACCAAAATACTAAACAACACATGAACGAATGCTTTACTTTGGCAAATATCAAGCATTCTTTCTCTGTCCTTTATGGAATGGATTATCTCAAACAGAATCCTTACCCCTGGCAGGTCTGCCTATGTGACCTTTTTATCAAACCACGTCCTGGTTACAGAAAAAAGGGGGTAAATCATTGAGCACTGTCTGGTCAATACCACCCACCTCATTGCTGGTGGTGCAGTTTTGGCAGGACAAAGATAGGGCCAGAAACTGAAAGTTTTCCATTTTGTCTGGCTGTCTCTGGAGAGTGTGTGGGAGCAGGGTCAGAGTCACATGGCTGCTCGGCACCAGGAAAGAACCTCCTGCACCGGGAGAGCTGCAGAGAGAGAGTGTCTGCGCTGGTTAATGGCATGGACTCCACAAGATGGTGACCAGTGAAGACATTTTATTGCAAAAATCCAGGGTTCTTAAACTGTTACCTTGTTATGAGTTTACATACTTGTGAAGCACAACAAACGTGTTTAACCAACCACCATAAACCACGACAGGAACATGCTTCAGGGATACCCAATCACCAACCCCACAGTGTCAGCACTTATTGGTTCTAACAGTTGTTTTCCAGTTATATAACTTGTTTTTCACCTCTAGTTTAGCTGAGTCATTCCCAGAATGCTCTCCGGTTAGCCAAAGTAGCAGAAGTGAGCAAGGATTTTACAAGGCAACAAGGCCCTCATTTTGTAAGGCCTTTCTGCTCTGCAACAAGTGTCCTGTGGCAGCACTGGAGAGCCCCAAGAAGTGCTGCTCCACACTGCAGACACCTGCCAGGAGAACCTGGACTGCTCCCAGTACTGGGAGAGAGCCACCACATAAGGAAAGCCACAGCGGAGCCCAGAAACTCCAGCAGGTGCAGAAACAGCTGAGTGGACACTGCTGAACACATTTGAGCACAGTGGTCTGGAGAAAAACAGTGGACAGCATCGCACAGAAGATCTAAGCTCCCAAGAGGATTGTTTTGTCCTAGCTAATGTTTGGGTTTTTTTTGGAGATGGGGAGATGGGGGACAATGTTTGGTGGTGAACACTCTTTTGTGGGTAAAACACCCTCTCTCTTTTCTATACTGCTGTTGGTTTTTTTTTTTTTGCTATTATTACTGCTGGGGGTATTGTGATTTTCTGTAAATTGTTTTTCCAATTTATAATCTCTCCTAGTGTTCCTCCTTCATCAGAATGGGCAGGAGAATGGGAACAGCTTGAGTGGGGTTTAATCTTCCAGATGGGTTTTAAACCACTACAGAACTCTTAAATCTTAAAGAAGCAGCACACACAGCTCCTTCCACAGCATGGGGGTAACCTTCACTCTCAGGGGAACCTGCTTTAATTAATTAAACAAACAACCCAGCAATAAACCGTGAAGTGCTCATACTTCAATCATTTCATGAACCTCCCACATGCTTGTTTGCAACATCTCATTTCTTCTTCCTTTTTTGGTCATCTTTCCTACTCTAAAATTGTCATACATAAGACTTAAGGATCAAACTGGGCTCTTTCTGCATGTAAAGCTGGAATAATTCATACTCCCCTTTGTTTGCTGCTGAAAAATGTTAAAAATCTGATGTGCTCTTCATCACATTGCATTTCAATGCTGAGGTAGGCAATTCCTGCACTCAGACATTATGATAGGACAAAGTGATTAAATTGTCTTCTGCTGGTGTCTGCTCTGGAAAAGCAGACAACCTAAACAGCCACGTCTATACTGAAATAATACAGAGGGTAAAAAAACACATTTTCAATCAGAAAATTATATTTATATTAATATTAATATCATCTGGCAAAGCTTAAACTCTTCATTTGACCTCTGTTTATTTGAGTGGTAAGCCTTTTTGTTCTGTTTTTTAAGGATCAGGCACATAACTTGCACAGCAGTTGCACTTGGTTTCCAAATACTGCTGCTTATGCGAGGTTGGACTTGAACTATGAGAAAACTGGATTACTTTTTTTTTGCCAATCTCATATCCTATTGCTTCTTGGCACCACATCCACCCAGCACTGTTTACATAACCAATTACTTCAATTGCACGAGTTTAGATTCTTTAATTTTCAGAAAAAAATTCATGTCACAATGGTTTTGGGAGACTCTTTTGCCTGTTGCTAGGAAATTAGGTTATAAACCACAAATCTGGCACCTGTGTTTTGCTACATTTGCGTACAAATCCCTTCTTCACAGATTAATCCACCTACCTGTCCACGCATAGCAAGAAAGTCTATGACCCAAAGGAGTGTGGAAAGAGAAACTGTGGACAGGGAAATATGAGTTTAAAAAGGGATCCCGACTCTCTTCTACTCAGAAAATGTAAATCAAGGGTACAAAAGTGACATCCAATTACATCATGCAGGATCCATGAAGAAGAAGAAGAAATTATAGACTGAGCTGGTGCCAACTTTCTAATGAAGATATCATAAAATAAGCAAAGTTTAGCAAGTGTATGTGTTACTAGAAAAAAAGAAATCCAAACAAAACCACCCAATATATCACCCCTACCCAAGCCTCAAAACAAAGACAAACCTAAAGTCCTTATAGATGTTTACTACAGAGGAAAAAACAAACAAACAAGAAAAAACCAACAAAAAACCCCAACCAAACAAAAAAAACCCCACAACAAAACAAAACAAAATAAACAAAACCCAGAAAACTACCGCCCCAAAAAAACCCCACCAAAAAAAAAAAAAAAAAAAAAAACCCCCACAAAAACCCACTTCCCAAACAAACAAAAACCCACAAAAATCAACCAAACAACAACAAAAAAAACCAACCTCCCCCCCAAAAAAATAACCCCAACAACAAAAAAACCTGGAAATATTACAAAAGCAAAGTGTGTGGGAAGGAGAAAGGTGAAGATCTTTTATTTCCAACCCTACAACACTAGGAAGCACAGTCTTGAAGTTAGCTAACTCCAGCTGAACCCAAACCTTTCTTATCCTGTAAGTCTGCTGTTTCCTACAGGGACTTGCTAAAGTAAGCCTTCTAATATGGTGACAGAATTTCTGTAATGGCTTAAGGAATCAAATACTTGTATTATCAGATTAGTTTACTGCAGCAGCTTTCAAAATGGGGATACAGAGGTATGGGGTTTTTTTGGAGCAACTGAAGCTTATTGCTTGGTTAGTGAGCTCTGAAATGTGAAGTATAATACACAAAATAAATAAATCTGCTCCTTTAAAGAGCAGCTGGGAGGTGTGAAGTCTATTTTCTTTTCTTTTTCAGAATTACATCTGTTACTATAGCATGCCTGAAGCAGAGGATTCAGACAAAATAATTAAGGCAAGTTTATATGCCCTGTGAGGGCACGTCTGTAGTTTGAATCCAGCCTGAGGTCCCAGATGGACTGAGATTTTGACAGCCTTCTTGATTTTGGTAGCACCCTCCAGGGCCCTCTGACTGTCACAGCGTAGCAACTGCCTCTCAATAATTCTTGATGTCTGGAATTATTATATCCCTGTCCTCTCCTTGGAAGAGCAGAACTTCCCTTCATATACAGATTGCAAAATGGCTTATAGAATGGCAAGAAGCGTGTTCTACATATTGTCAGTCTCTTCAATTTTCCAAACTCAAGCTTATGCAAAAAACATTTCCTATGAATCCATCTAATGAGGAGAGAACTCCAGATGATCACTTCTTGTTATAAATATGCACCGTTCATTAGATATTCTGTTCTATTTATTTTTCTGTCTTGAATTTGCAGTTCCATGCACTCTGCTTCATTACCTAGTGTAAAGTCCAAAAATGCAGGCACTAACCAGTTATTTCTGGCACTGTGCCCTCTGTTCAAATGATAAGGCAAAAGGGAAAATATACTTTCTCTTGCCGTTCTGGGCCATGTTGAATTGGAACATCCCATGAAAGAGGGTCTTTTTACTTTATCTCAGTCTTGAATTCCAGTCCCCACCTATATGTTGAAGACAGGTTAGTAAAAGTATTATGACACCGAGTTCCCATGCTGACTCTATGATAGCTTTTCTCTGAATTTCTCCATTATCTGAACAGCCCTGTTTACCAAACCTATTATCCTTCCCCCTTGGTTTTCAAGCTGAGAGAGCAAAAGGAATATCTTTAATCACTCACAGATTGATAATTAACAATTTACATGTCCCTTGTAAGGCTGGTAAGCAAAACTGCTTTGGACAGTGAAAATACTGGAGATAAGGAAGTGGGAGTCAACCTACTTTATTAAGCTGTACTGCTTCATTAATCACAATCTATCTTTTATCGCATTGCTCAAAGCCAAATCCATTCTATTTCTTGGGAATGAGTTAGATTAAAATCAAGTGGTCTTAATGCACCTTTGACATCTGGCCTAGCAGCTGGCTATCACTAATACTGCTCTTTAGAAATGTCAGGAGCCACATTTACTGTGACCATTCTAGCCCTCCTGATTTAAGCTCCTGTACAGGGTAATGAATTACCTTAAAGGAGCTCCTCTAGAAAGTCCTAAGTTTTTTGCTGGATCCCCTGCCAGCCTCACCACTTCATGAGTATGAACAATCATACAATTGAACTGATTTGACTTTGCTGCTCCTGGAGTTTCATTGCCTTTAACCTTGGGATGTAATGATGGTAATGCCATGCTAAGTGCCTCTCCTACCCAGGTTTGTCTGCTCAGGTAGGGCATCCATTCTTGTTAGCTGAAAACTGCACTGATTCACAGTGAGAGAGAAAATAGATTGAGCATGATTAATACCACTATGAATGCAACCTATTTTCTTGCAAGCCTTTTGACGGTGGTAGTCACCCAGACACATTTATTTCTTTATTAATTGTAAGCTTACGACTAGAAAAATCTGGAATTTTTTTCCCCTTAGTAACATCAGCTTAAAGCCCCTGCTCCCTCCTATCTACAGGCAGACTTATTCAAATACGGACTGCATTAAATTTGGAGGCAATTGCTCCCCTCTAATGAAAGTGCAGTGAGAGTAGTTTTCCTTCCCTAGTAGTGAAAGGTAAAGAAATTAGAGCTAGTCAGTGAAACCGTCTGTCCCACAACTGGAAGGACAAAATAGAGCCCTCAGCTTACCAGAAACTCTGTTGCCTACCTTATTTCCTAGCTATTATCTAGTGCCCTTTTATGTTGTTATCTACTTCTGACTCTCTGACTTGGAAAGAATCTAGGAAATTGGATGAATATGAAACAGAACAGCAGTTTAAGAGTCTTTATTACAACTTGACCATTCTCAGACTGAAAGCTTTTAACAGAGGCATCAGCTTCCTCCCCAGATGTTGTGGTCAGAAGAGGCCACTGTTTGAACCCACAGGAACCAGTTTTCGTGCCCGGGTTTTCAGCAGAACTACTGCTTACCGGTTCATTGGGGCATCTGCAAGGACATTCTTTACGCTAGGAGTGGCCTCTCTTGACACAGTGCATCCTAAAGCTGGTATTTCCTAGCAAGTGTCAGTGTGAGAGATGATGGGGATTTTATTTGCCAGCCTGTGAACCGTATGCTAAGATCCAGGTATTAAAATTATTAGAGAGATGTCTCTGCCCGAATTAAAGTGCAAATGAGATCATATGCTGAAGTCAATAAGATTTATCCTTTGCAATAAATGTGAAGTAGAGAGGGAGATACAGAAAGGAAAAGAGAGGATGGGGGGAGAGAAAGAGTGACAAAGTGGAAACAATATCACCACTCTGTGGATCCTGACGGTGTCAGTCTTGATCCATCGGGAGTGGGGGATGCCCGTGAAACACAGAGTCCACCAGGTTTACCTTTGATCACATTCAGGTGAAAAAGTCCAGGTACCTCCCGTGGGGCTGGGAGTTTTACATTGGATGATGTTAATACTTTGGATCATGGAACACTTCAGGAGGCTTTGATGGTCCATGGCATCTTCAAAGATGTTACAGCTGCCTCTTAACATCGTCAAAGTTGAGTCAAATACGGCTCATTAGCAGCGATGAATACCTTCAGGCTACGTGTGAATGTTCTGGTTCTTCTCCAGAGAGGAGTTTTCACAGCTGAGCTACTTGTGGAAGGACTTGATAAAAAAACCCTATCCCACCCCACAGGATTTGTCTCTCACCAGCCTCTTCCCTTATCTTGCTTAACACCCAGCTGTAGCCTCCAGCGAAGGGTGTGCACCCCTCTGCACTCCTCTGATCGATTGTTTGAGTCATTAACCATTAACACTCCAGTCTCTCCCACCATATGATATAGGGACAACCCACTGATACGTTCCCACAATTAATAATACCCAGCAGTAGATGTTGGTGACCTGAGAGGTTTAAATGCATGCAGCTGCCTTTGTCAAAAGGTTATGACCAGAGACAAAATTCTCACATTAAAGAGAAAAATAAAAGATGTTAATCCGAAAAATGCAAATTCACCTTTCCTCACTGAGAGAGCAGTGGGCAACATAAAATCATAGAGACATTAAGGTTAAAAAGACCTCTAAGATCATTGAGTTCAGCCAATAACCCAGCACCACTGTGCTCACCATGAAACCGTGTCCCCATGTGCCACATCCACATGCTTTTTAAGCATATCCAGGGGAAATGACTTCACCACTTGCCTGTGCAGTCAATGTCTGATCACCCTTTCTGGGAAAAAACTTTTTCCTAGTGTCACATCTAAACCTCCCCTGGCACAGCTTACTGACATTTCCTCTCATCACTTCCCTTGTTACTTGGGAGAGGAGATTAATCCCCACTTTGCCACAAATTCCTTTGAGGCAGTTGTAGAGAATGATAAAGTCCCACATGAACGTCCTTTTCTCCAGGCTAAACAACTCCAGCTCCCCAGGCTACTCCTCAACGAACTGAAAAACTTAGGGAAGGAAGAACAGTGTTGTGACCAATTCAGGAATGCTACATGGTCTCCCTGTGGCGCTAACGAGCTGCTAAGCCTGTAGCTGACTGAGCTACATGGCACACGGTTTCTGACAGCAAAATGTTAGTTCTGGAATTTACCCAGATGTTTCCAAGGGGATCCACCCATGCACTCTAGCTGCTTGGGCTGCAACATGTGCATGAAGGCGTTCAGCCAGATGTGGTGCATGTTTCTTCCAATGTTTCTTTTAGTTTCTGCTGAATGGTGCTATACAACCTACGTTTATAGGCTGTCAGGGCTGCAGTAGAAGTAGGTGACGATGAAAACTACTTACTGATGTAATCTAAATTTCAGAAACAGTAAAATTTAATCCAGCATCAGTGGATGCTGTCTCAAGGTCTTCTGTTTACTGCTCCCTTCCAAGGCTAAAAAGCACTGCCACAAGGGCTGTAGCACAGGCCAGCACTTCAAAAGGCTTGTGTTTCATCCATGAGCTGGAAATTCCTGCTTAATCCACAGTTCTCAACAGCTAAAATCTGTGACAGAGGACCAGCATATGTGACTACTACAATCCACTGCAGAAAATGAGGGTTCTTGTTAACAGATCCCTTGGGGCATATTAAAATGACACTAAATGATCAATGTCTGTAAATATACATGTGGGGTTTGTTGTAGACCAAATTCAGTTGCAAATGAAAACATATATGTAGCTGTTTTGGTTATTATTATCTACAGTGATAAAATAACGTGAAAGCATTGCAGTATAAGGGCATGCACAAGGGAAAAGAATGAAAGAGAGAAAAAGGACAAGAGTACAAAGACCTCACCACCTGTAGACCCGGTGACAAGACTTGGTTGCTGTGCAGTCTTGGTCCAAGTGGTGGTCACAGACCATGTCTATCAGGTGGCAGGAGAAAATCCCCAGGAAGATCTGCAGAAGGGTTTATAGTAACTCAGTTCAGGTGGGAACACCCAGGTAACTCCCTCAGGGCAGGGAGCTTCATACTGGATAATGTAATATTGTGGCTCATGAGACACTTCAGGACTCCTTTATACCTTCTAAGACAACACAGCTGCCCATCACACCAGTGCACTTGTATCAGCTATAGCCCATTATGGCTCATCAGCAGAGATGAACACCCTCAGGCCACAGGAGAATGTAACAGAAATTCACTGAGGCGAGGAGGAAGAGACACACAACCCAACAGGTTTGTGTAAGGGAAGATAATTTAGCATGACAAGAGGCACCATCCTGTCTCCGTCTTTTATCTCCATCATCCATCTTTTATCTCAATCATTGCCCATCATTCACCCTCTGTCTTTTCAGAGTAGAGGTTAGCCATTAAACACCCAAAAGCTCACCTCCTCCATTCCAACAAAACACACTGACTCCATAAATGGGAGCATGTTTCGCATCATTATGCCTTAGCAGCTCCCCTCTCAGAGTGACTACGGAAATTAATGAGGTAAGAAGTTTTCCACCTCAGTGGAAGGTGGTTCTGCTCAAACTGATTCTTTGGCATCACATCAATCTTTACAGGCAAATGAGTAATAAAATTCATTAACCACCTTCATAAGATAGTGATGTTCTTTTGTTCACTCTGTGTGTTTGTGCAACCAGTATCTTAAGATACTTCAGTAGGAGGTCTACCTTAAAAAGATTGAATTTATGCAGGAAATCTTGAATGTTTGGTAGCAGCTATAAGCTTTCTGGCCTGCCATTATTTTAACTAACATTTGATGTTATATAGTTTCTGTATGCATTTACTTAAGCAAACTCATATTCATATGATTTTCTGCCCCCAGTTCCATCACTGTCCAGTAAAACTGCTGATTTCAGAGTAATATGGGTTAATACTCCTGTAAAAGGATGGCTACTGACTCACATATGTCAACCTTTCCTTGTTTTTCTCCACTTCTATTATTCTGCAGTTTATTTACAAAAGTTTTCTAAGGGAATCCAAGTGAAACTAAATTATTATTCTTCTAAAACTCTACTCAAGAAACTCCACAGTGATGATATTTGAGACGTATTATTGAATGGCTACTTTTTCTACGCAATACTGGAAAACCACAATTAGTCATGGAATAAAATGGATCCATTTAATGTGAAGCACTGCTACCTCCATCACTATGCTGGACACAGGATGAAATAAACATTTTTATTATGAATTGATAGCAATGTGTCAGCAACTTTCTAAGCTGCAACGCTGCTCCATATTGAAAGGAACATTACAGCAGCTGAAACACAAATCCCAGTTCAACACAGTATTGGAAACAGAATCCACTGGAACCTACCTAACAAGATACTGGCAAAAGCTTTTAATGTCCCAAACTCTGCTATCAGAGACCAGTCATTAGTGCAAGTAGTTTAAGTATGTAAATTTAAAATAGAATCAGAGTTCTGTCTGTGCTTTGGAGCAGGCAGTGGATGGGCACATTTTGGTTCACATTTAGTAGGAAATATGACTTGTATACAGTCATCAAATGACTGTTTAAATAGTTTAAATAGAACTTTTGTTATTTGTCTTCTGTGGTGTGTGTCCTGATTCCTTCTATAAAAGACATAGCTTTCTTTTAAATTTAATGAAATAATGCATCATATTTATATAATTTACTTCTACTTTTCAAGGCACTACTCCTCATAGGAAAACTATGTCCAGTGAAGAATTTTGAATACTAGATCCAACACTAATTGCATTTTTTTAAAGTCCTTTGACTGCATCTACTTTTAGTAGCTTCAGTCACAAATGCTCTCTGGCGCTTTTTGGTGGACAATCTCTCACTTAGGAGGTTTAAGGTACAACACCTCTAAAAGCACAGAGCACATTTTGATTGCACTCACTGAATGGTATCAAATTAAAGGAAAATGAATGAATTTAGATTTTCTATTTCATAGAAAGATTTGTAAATCTATTGATTTGGTTCACTGGTGTGTAAAAGGTATGATACCTCTGCTTTGCTAGTGTTTGGAGAAGGTGCCAATGGTGCATGTTTTAGAACAGCCGGATATCCTTTAGCATGCAGCACTGAAGGTTTGGAGTGAGGATTTAAAATCCCGATTTGCGAACAGCCACAGTTTCTCAGCATATTGTTTCAGTGAAATCACAGAATTGCTGGATTTTCCCTTA
This sequence comes from Dasyornis broadbenti, assembly GCA_013397935.1. Lineage (NCBI taxonomy): Eukaryota > Metazoa > Chordata > Aves > Passeriformes > Dasyornithidae > Dasyornis > Dasyornis broadbenti. Next base: position 224,185 of record VZRN01000749.1, read on the forward strand.
ATGATCTCAAGGTTGCTACAGTTCTAACTAATCCACACAGAAAAAGTCACTCTGAGACACTGGAACAATTACTGTCCTTAGAGAGAAGCATGGATTTCATTAATAATCCAGATGGAAGCAAGAGACCGAGGCTGTAATTCCCAAAACAATATGCTGTTTATGTGATAACATCCGGAAACCTTACAGTAAAGAGGAAATCAGTGCTTATTCCTCAAAGGTGACAAGAAATAGCTAAATAGATACAGAGGTGTCAAATTATCTGCTTGCCTAGAAAAGAGTAATCCATGATTGGAGTCAGCATCTCCAAAATATAGTGTTTAAACTTGGTGGTGTTGTCATTTTCCAACAGGTCTCAATTATCTATATAAAGGTATTTTGGTTTAGTTTTAGGACATAAAACATGAATTTCCTAATTTCTTAGGGCAGAATTTTTCTGCATAACTTTTGGCTGCTAAAATCTTCTGCACTTCCTGAAGGTGCATGGGTAGCTACATTCAGACTGTTACTTAAGCACACATCTTTATTTTAATGGAGGAGTTAGTGATTTCTTTGTACATGGTATGAGCTTTAAAAGCACACACAAGCTAATAGCACTGGCTTTCCAGCACATCATTTGATGACCTTCCATTTGATGTAACAGTGCCCCTGAACGCATCGGTGCAAGAAAAATTGGGAGAAGGGTGGAAATTACAAGCCCAGTAAATGACAGACCTAACTTCTACGCCAACAGTAAATTTTTATTGGTAAGAGAGAAATACCAGCATGTATTTGCTACAATTTTATAGTGTTCAGTTGTCAGCAGTCACAAAGCAGCAAAGGATATACTAAATCTCACCTGTGTCAATCACTGAGCTATTTAGAGGAATAATGCGAAGCTGGTTCAACTACAACTGCAATTTTAGTAATGCTTTCTTTGCAACTGAATCCATTTTGGTTGAGTATCAAAATGCAACAAAACAGCAGGATAGAGGATGCAATTTTTAAAGCCCTCTGACAAGGCTTCTTTTATTAGTCTGAGGGAACTCCAGACTAACTGAGCATTTGGTCAGATTCGCTATTGCTCAATTAGCGGAACTGGAAGCATCTTTCACAACACTTTATTAGGACTGGGCTGAATCTACTGATCATGGAATGGCTCTCTTAAGCTCTGTGATGCAGTTACTGTTGTGACGATTTTGAAGGGAAATCACAGCAGTTATTTCTAAATCACTGATATTGTCCCATCTGTTTGCTTTCATACATGCAAAATTCCAGGCATTCATATTAAGTACAGATGTTGTGCACCTAAGCCTTCTATGGACATCTGAACACCAGCACACAGCTATACTGGAGTTGCCCTAGGTATTCAGAATGTCCATGTCCTGGAGAAAGCTGTGAGAAGCAGCAGGAGAGGGTCATGCAAGGTACCGAAAAGCAATGCAAACAGGGCCAGTGCACCTCTCTGGCCAACTGAATTGAGCCCTTACATGTAGAATGCTCAGGTAAAAGATGCTTGGATTTTTTAAGAACCATGGCATACTTCCAATGCATATCTGTTAGCGGGAGGTAATATTTTTATTAGACTGTTCACTATAATTGGAATAGAACCCTTCTGGGATCAAAGTCCCTTCATCAGGACTAACTGAAGCTCCTACATCTCCCATAAATTTCACTTCTCTCATACATGCAAACCATTAAAACCACAATCAAACTCCTTCATAAATAGGAAGGCAAACAAATACTTTTCAGGAACAGAAGCATGGCCTTTAACACCAACATTACAGCTGCACCTGCACCAGAACAAGTCAGAGTTTGTCCTGCCAAAGCAATCCGCAACCCCCTTTTCAAAGGATTTTTCCCAGATTTCTCTTGGGTATGAGGGTGGGAAATGAGATGAACAGTAAAGCAGGAAGAGAGGCAGAAAAATTGCTTAGCCAGATTTCAATTTATCCAATACAAATGTTGGACTGTTTTCAGGATGTTGATCACATTTCATGAGACAGTTTCTGTTACAAAGATGTTGCTTGAAGTGCATGGTAAGTTATGATTGAATACATCTATGATACATCATGATCCAGAGGCTACATCTGCATGGACTTGTATCTAATTGAACATCTGTAAGTATATAATTCTTCTGGGACTGACAACTGTCATTATTTCATGTTGTTTTGTGTAATGCATTTCACCAATGTCTTTCTAGAAAACCTATATTCATCCGTCTTCAAGAACCTGCAATGGGCAAAATGTATACAATAGTTCATTTTCGTAGATCTGTTGTGGGCCTGCACATGCTGAAATTTAAAATTACATTTAACAGCACAATAATGTAGTAAGTTATGCCCTGTAAGATTTTCATATAATTGTGTCTGAAAAGAATGTGTGTAAATACAGCACTCCATTTATTTCATATGGGTAGTAAACTCTTCAGCTTCATGGTATCTGAAACGCAAATGTTTATACACAAACTCCCCATTACACTTGTCTGAATTTTTTTCAGATTGATGTGAAACTTCCAAATGAGCCTGAAATATCTGGGACATGAAAATCTAATCAAGCTAAGCTGCACCTGCTGCGTCTCATAACCCAAACTTGCTTACCTGTATTGCGATGCTATCATGTGAAAAGGGCTTTACTCAAGCCCTCAGTATGTGATTATGCGTCAGTGCCCCTGGAAAGCCACAGCCCTTGTGCCTGACCAGTCTGTCAGTGTCCTGTTATGGGGACCCTTCACTGAGCAGTTCAGCAGATCAGAGGGTGGTTCAGGGTCACACGCCCACAGAGAGACCCCCTGCTCCTGGGGTCCGCATCTTTACCCATTGCTGGTGACTTGCAGCACCCTTGAAAGACACACACAGATGGTTTACGGAATAACACTCTTTATTAACAAAATTGTGACAGGTTAAGGTTTCAAGATTGCTGCTGGTGGTAGCTGACTGCAAAAATATATTCAAAGCATTATACTAATTCAAAGCAATATGCTAGAATAAGCTCTAATCCCCAATGAAATCTAGCTGGAGTTAATGACCTAGTGCGAATAGAACACAACTCTTACCCAACAGGCATCCCTATGGGAGAGAAGACAGGTTTAACTTGTCGACTGATCCCCAAAGTTACACTGCAGTCTTCCCTAATTTCTTCCCATTCTTACCTCACTTTCATACTATTTCTTTATGTTCAGGTGGAGCTTGAGTGACTAAGTTACACGTCTTACACCATGAGGGGTGGTTGTACCTTGAGGGCAGATATGTCAGGATATCCCCTGAGATAACCTCGGGATGGGGACGTGTGTCAGTCACTGATTTTCCCCACAGCTGCTGATCCAAGAGCAGGACATGTTCCTTTATGTCCCTTAGTTTCAAGCTGCTGTGAGGGTTATCAGCTGGAAGTACACTGAGTTCCCTCTTCTGCAAGGGCTGTGACAGAGCCTGGCCGTGGTGTTTAGACCCCCTAAGGCTGTATTGTGTCTGGGAGACAGGGTAGGCTGACTGCATTACACCCAGGGAGCAGCAAGTGTATTTCCCCCTGTAATTTCTGTACTGTTATCTTTATACTCTCAGTTGTTTTCCCACAGATGTAAAAAACATTTTAAACATAGCTGGCTTTAAGGATACGCATTGCATTAAGCCTGCTGAGGTCAGTACACTAACAAACATGTGCCTAACAGTTTGCAACATGAGGGCTTTCCATATCGTCTTTTTAAATTTACTTCTGATTTAAATTTAGGGTCATCAAAATGAAAAGATAGTATCATTGAAAGGTACTACCTACAGCTTTGACAGCTAGACATACACAGATTTAAAAAATATTTGATATATTTATGATTTTAAGTACAGTGTCTTTTAAATAAGGTAACCTTTTGTTACACTACTGTGCAGTTTGCTTTTACATAATTGTTTCTTTGTTGTTTTGCTTTTCTACTAGCTGAGGCCTTCCCCAAAATAAACAGAGAAATAAATTAATAAGGATAGCAATTTCCACATTCAAATGTCACAGCTCTAACTTAAATTGCAAAACAGAGCCACTGTTAGTGTCAGTTGATGTCTCAACATTCTATGTATCTAATTCTATTGGTTAAGAAAAAACCTGAAAATAAGTATAGGGTCCTAATCATAGAATCTTAGAATTGTTATGGCTGGAATGAGATCTCAAAGTTCATCTAGTTAAAACTCCCCTGCTCTGGGTAGAGACACATGATGTTAAGGATTATTTTCTCTTTTGAAAATGCACACATTATACCTTTTCCTGACAGATACAGGTAATTTAAAGGGACAGGGAAAAAAAAAAGCCCAAACCAAAACCCACAACAGAATTTATTTTCTTATAGGTTTGTTTTTGTTTTTTTTTTTTAATTTTGCATTAAAGAAAGGAACTTCATCAACATTGATTGTCATTTACAGAAAACATTCAAAAATCATGTGTGCATTATTATGAAATTCTAACAGTGTTTAACTAATAATTTACATGTCATAAAATAAGACAAAAATCTATTACATTCTAAAGTAATATAGAACCTTTTCATTTGACAAGGATGCTGGTCCTACAAGATTCATGATAAAAGAACCCTCAATGGTCACTTTCTAAATGAATCAGGCTATCTTTTTACTTACATACACATAAATTAGGTCAATTATATCAAAACAAGGGAGAAAGATCAGAAGAGAATTGCAGGTGTAAAAATGTTGGATGAACTCCTGGCACTGTTGAAATCAGTGAAGGGTTTGCTGCTGGTTTCAATGGAGCCAGATTTTTACCCAGTATGTCATGATTCATTTGCAGTTTTGCTTTTTGCATCTACAAGCCAGTTAAGACACATCATAGTTATTATACAATTAAGCTTACAAAAAAAAAAAACAAAACCAAAAACCAAAAAAAAACCAACAACAACAACAACAAAAAACCAAACTGAAAAAGAAAAAATCAATCACTGTTGACTCTATGAGGCATTTGATTTTAGAAAGGAATTTTTATTTGTCTTTTGAGAGTGATTAATTTTGAGTGTTACTCATTATTTTATTAGATTGTTTATTATCATACTTCTTGACAGGCAATGCAACTCTTGTGTGTTACCAACAGTGGTAAACATGCTTACCAAATAAAAAACAACACAGCCCTAAAATTCAAATTAAGTTGATTTACAACAATATAACTACAGCCAAGCACCAAATAACTCAGGGCTTGGATCCTGGGTCTTAACATCTCATTTCACTCAAACAAAATGAACTGGAAATAGGATAAAAACATTAGATATTTGAAAGTGGGAAGTATATGAAAAATCATTTCTTCTCATAATCCTAAAAGCATTTTCAGGGATATTTCAAAAATATTAGAAAGCTTCATTTAAATCTAAATATCTATCTTAATTATGTTTTTATTTTTTATAAATTGGTAATCACAAAATACTAACCATTAAAGTCACATTTGGATGCCAGAAAAGCATCTAAATACTTTGCTCGTTATTTATGCTCCTGCCTGCATTACAGCTGTTGATAAACTGGACATAGTTTCTTTTTTCCATTACGATCTTTAAAATGTGCATTTGGTGAAGATCAGTTATGGCTTCAGATTACAGCTAATGAGTGACCTGACTTCAAATTTGAGTAAGAAATTAAAGGCATACAAAAATATTCTGCTCATTGGAAAGAGAGAAATGTTTCTATTAATATAAGTCATGTTAGAAGGATTTATAAAAGCCATATGCTATAAGGAAGCATTATTTGCTTGAACAACTTTTCTTCAAATCCTATTAGTCAAATGCAGTCTGCAGGAATTATTATAGTACTCACTGTACAGACTTGCTGGGATCATGTTTCACTGACAATCCCACACTTTTTTTCCCCAATTACGAACAGAAGCATACACTAAATATCAACGGCTGGTCAAAAGGCTTTATCTATTACAATCAGTTTCCAAAAAAACTGAAGAGTACATTACACTTACAGGAAGCAAGTACATAATTTGCTCTTTGATGTTTTTCCTCTTAAAAAAAAAACCATTACAAAGTCTTATGTTTAAACAGAGACATAGAAAAAAATCAGTGTATTCACTGTCCCAAGTTATTTACAGCAAAAATTACAGAGACAGCATACATAGTATTGGACCTTCCACAAGCATATATTAAAAGTAATTACATATGAAAAAATATTTTATTTGTCTTCTACATTTCTACAATACATACTCAGGTTTCTTTCTTCTTGTTTTGTTTGTTTAGTTTTTAAGTAACTTCTTTAGTGTTAATCAAATGAGGCAGAGAGTGCAGCTGTAAAATAAGGGATTTTGTTGCTATTATGATTTCTATATTATTTCTATTGTCCATTCATTACAACCAAAGTAATTAGTTCTACATGGGAATTATCTCACAGCAATTAGCATAAATCTCAAAATACTCAGGGTATTTGATTTAGCTGAGTGTTGGTAACAGCTGAGAGTTCAGTTGTGCTTTATTTGTTGCCACAAGTACAATCTCAGAGCCGCTCCCCAGAGTGTACTAGAGGTCACATGGCAGTCACACAAGAGGCAAAGACTATCATGGCTAGTTCACTGGCTGTGCTACTCAGTGGCTTTTTAAAAATAAGTGCACAAATAAATCCCCATATACTGCACGAGAATGTGTGGTCCACACTCCGTAGGGTTAAATGATTATTAGCTTTTTTTACTAACAACAAAACACCTTTTTTGCCTGATTCTGACATTGAAGTGACACATTAAAAAAACCACAAATGTAGTGCATCTGAATCTGAATCCCCAAAGTCAACAGCCTAATGTAGTTACTTTGACTTATTAAGCTGCGTGTCTAATCAAGACAAGTATAAGTGCTTTTTTTNTTTTTTTTTTTTTTTTTTTTTTTAAATAAGCTGGTTTTATCTGAAACAGTCATCAAGGTAAAGCCTCTTCTTTCCTGTTCTTGGTGGTTAACCATCTGCTCCTGCTTGTGTTTCAACACAGTTGCATTCTTGTCGGCCAAATAAGGGGCCAGTGTTTTCCTAATATTGAAAACTAGGAGCCATTTTTAAAATTCTCTCCAGACAGAGTCTTATATTGAACATATTTTACTGCTGTCAATGTATAGTCATAAACAAGGACCTCAGCATTTTCTTGAAGCACAAAAAATTTCCTCAACAGCAGTATCTTCATTCACAAATTAGCAGCTATATCCAACAAATCAAAAAATATGCAAAATCACTGTGATATCTATATTAGTTGAATTTTTTATGTTATTGTACAGAAGACCACGTGCAAAGCAAACAATTTCTGCAAGTACAGTTACAAAGAAACACTTACAATTTACTTATTGCTGCTATATCCAATGATGTTTTCTTTCACTTTCCCCATGTGCTGTGCTTGAATTATGAGGATGATGAAATTATGCAAATGTAGTCCATCATGTTACTGAACTCACTGTGAGCAGTATTATCTTTGCTGCCTGCAGTAACACCCAGGAAATTCTCCTTTCCCAGAGCATTTTGTTCATTGCCTTATCCTCTCAAGAGAAATGAAATGCAAGGGTCATTTGGAGGACACAGAAACAGCTGCCATGTCACTGGACATTCAGCTTGCCATTTTTGGGGGAGTTACTGATCTATGAGCTACCACTGTAGAAGTTTTAGGCCTCTTCACAATGACTTCTGTCTGCAGACTGCACAGACAAGTGGCTCTTATAGCTGCAAACACCTTCTGGGATGATAATTACTGGGGTGCTGGGCTCATTGTCACACAGTCATGCAGGGACAACACATGCAGGGACAACGCATGCAGGGACAACACAGCTAAGTGAGAACATGAAGGAAGAGGAGGAAGGAGTTTGCTTCCTACCATCTGGGTAGAGCCTCCCTTGCAGGTTGCAAGTACAGATCAACTTTGAGAAAGAACGAAGATGAATCATTTACCACTCCAAGTTTCATTCACTGGGAGCTAGGAGTAAAAGGAAAAGGAGAGAGGCAAGGTCCTCTGACCATAAGACTGAACTTTTAAATGAGAAGGTATCATGCTAAGAGAACTTCAGTCACTTGGACATGGCTCCTAGCAACCTGAAAAATTAAAATAAAAATCGCAATGGAATGGGTGGTAAAGAAAATGATTGTGAAAATCTTGATGCATAGGGATGCTGCCTCTCCACCTCCTGAAGCTGTTCATCAGTCTTCCAGGCAGAGTGAGTTCAGAGGATGGAGGGAGTCAAAAAACACACATATTCATTGTGATAATAGAAGCAATGATCATATTCAGAGCTGAGGAACACCTCTTGGTTTAAGACATGGAATTAACTTATTGACTGGCAATATAATCCACTGCAATTTATCCTTCTGTGTGTGTTCTTGTAACAAAAGAAAATGTGGTGTAAAGCTAGGGATAAGCACATTTCAAAACTCTAGGAAGTGGGAGTACTTTTCACTAGCACAGTTTAAACTGGGGTAATGTTTTCTTGATGTGAGAAAGGGACTGATCACACCATGGAGAAGTATTGCTACAGAGTCACGGGCTAGCTATGATTTTGTGCATCCCTGAGAGAAAACGGCAGCTGTTAGCCACTTGCTCATGTCTACTTGTTCTTCACAGTCACTTCTCCAGGTCATAGATTGCTGCTCTTGTCATTGCTGACATATTATCGCTTATTCCATGTCTTAACCTTTCCTCTTATATGCCTGAAGCAAGTCTGAATATGAGCTCACATTAATGGTACATAAATGGAGTACTTTTAAACTCTGTCAGTTGTCTATATCCAGTAATTGGTACAAAGCTTGCTTGCATTTTGTTCCCAAAAGGACCTTAACATCATGAGCTGATGGGTCAGTAGGATGCCGCTGACTGTGAAACAACAGGCAAAGTCAGATCAAGCTGAGGAAATGCTGACAGTGAATTCAGTTTATACCGATGTGACTTCTAATCATTGGCTTGAAAGCCTTGTCTGGGTCGTGTTCTCTTGGGCAGCTCAACCCATGCCCTTCAAAGCCTCTAACATTCTCTTCTGTATTATCACTGTTATATTCATGGTTATTTTTAGTAATGAAACATCCCTGAGTGGCATAGAGTGCAACATTTGCATCAAGCAGTGATTGTCATTTACAAAGCATGAAACTTAAAGAGTAAAGAAGAGGATGGGGCCTCCAACACACTGTTCCTAATGGATGTCAGAGATAGGATTTAGTTCCTAAAGCTGAGGCAGAAGGTGCTGGGACAGACTGGTAGGTGAAAATACACTACTATTTTATGGCCAGGGATAAGCAAGCTGTTCTGTCTCAGGGTTCCATTTCATACGTCCTTACATATAATGAATTGGAGAAAAAAAAAAAAATCTTCCCTGTTTCAGTTTGATCTTATGTGGTATATTCCTGGGATTTCCAAAAGACAATGACTGAAAATACGAACTACCTTCCAGGCTGGACTTTAGCTCTTCTGGAAACAGCACAATCAATGCAGAGTCAGAAAGGAGGAGGAGTGGGGGAGTCTGAACATCTTTCCAATGACCTTTAAAGCACAGCATCAGAGGGGTGGAGAAGTCAACAGGGAAAGGAGCCATCAGCTGCACATCTCTAACTAAGCTGCCTGACCAATTTGTGAGGCTGTTGTAATCTTAGAGAAGCTGGCACAGCCTGGTGGTGGGAGGCCGAGAGGCTAGCACATATGAGCAATTTTGCATCCTCTTTGTGTAAAGGTGTTACATCAGAAATGCTGCAAACTGTCCCCAAAGGGAAACACACACCTGTGCAAGCTGCCACCACGAAACGGAACAAATTAAATCGCACTATAAAGCTCATCTTCATGGGCAGGCCTGGTAGCTGCTCCACCTGCAGCACCATAACCTGGCACAGGTGTTCAAACAGCATTGGTGCCCAAGGTGCAACAGGAGAATAAACTGACTCCTGTGAAACTGCGCTGAAATGAACACTGTGAAGCACAAAGTCAAAGCATTCTAATACAAGCATGAGAATAACATCTGCCTTTTGCTTAACAAAGCTCAAGGAGGACCTCTGAATAGCAAGGGCCTCCAATCCTGTGATGGGTTGAGCACCTTCCGTGTGTTGCTGAAATTTTTGGGGACTCTAGTTAGAGCTAAGTGTTTGACAACTTGCAGAATCAATTTCTAAATGCTGCCTATCACAAGCCAATCAAAAAACATATATTGTTTTTGGAAACAAGTTTGCTCAACTGAGGTGCCTTCTACTACCACGTTTCTTTTCTAGTAATTTCCATTAGAAGGAAATATGAATCTTGGAATTAATTCTTTATACAAAGAGCAGGCAAGAGTGATATTTACACCAAAATAAAGTCTTTGTGGTAGTATAACGAACACTGTACATCTGCTTCCTCAATGCCAAAGGTAATTTAGAGCAATATGGTTGAATTATTGGAGAGCGATGCTAGAAGTAATAGATTCAATATATGCTTTAAATATATGCTTCAAATATCCTTTTGTTATACATCCCAGGTTAATCAATCATTAAAAACTGTGTCTCATTGGAAAAGCTTGTCACTAAAAAAAAATCAACAAACATATCCAGTTACTACAGAAAGAAGATGTGACAAATTCTAGTTTTAGAGACTTCATTGAAAAGCTTCAGGTTCTACTGTGGACTACTGAAAGCCAAAATAAACCAAAATGAAGAACTAATATAGCGAATTATGAAGTTATTTACTAAAATTCATGCTATTTTAATGTCTACAGGTAACTTGAGCATATGAAATCCAGTATTAAGAACTTGAAATTTTGAACGTAAATGACTATGTAGGCAAAACCAATCACAAAAATCCAGCCTGTAGCATGTGATTGTTATGTGTTGTTCTACACTCAGTCAGCAAAGGGCAGAAGAGGTACTATACCTACATGGCCAATCCCAAATGACTGAAAATTCTATAGTATATAATTACAGTTACCACAGCACAGTTCCACAAATAAATAATGTTTAAAAATTAATTTTCATTTTCCAAATAAACAACAGCGCTATTTGCTCCAATTCTGTACAAATAGTAACTAAAATTTGTTTGACAATATTTGAAATTCTTCAGAGAGGTTGTTGCCTACCAAGGGCAATGAAGATCTTAGAGTATTAGAATTTTTAGGACAAAAGGCAAGAATCAATTTTTATTTCTAAACTGGACGTTGCTACCTTCGCGGACTCTGACAAATCGCTTTACCTTTTTTCTTTCACTTCCACATCTTTACAATGTGATAGTAATTATTACTCATTGAAAAGGTCATGACACTGTAGTGATGTAAGAATAGTGCTTTAAGGATTAAAAGCCCTGCAAATAATGATTGGTGTCTTTTTCACTGGTGATCTCTCCATTTAGTTATCTTGCCTGAGAAGTAATTCAAAAATCACAAGGAATGATTAGCTTATTGGAGAACAGAACAACATTTTCAAGATGTAACACACGATTGTGAAGGACTATTTATAAACATGACAAACTTCTTTATTAAGCAGCACTATGAACAGTAGTATTTATCACTTATTCTGTACTTCTATGGGTTGGCTAAATATATACTTCTGATATACTGAAAACAAATTTATAAAATATTTCCAACAATATGTGTGTGTTCTTGTGTTGGGAAAGACAAGGAGACTGTGATTCACCTGCAGTTAAAACTGAGCACTTCTAGAGTCCAGTTTGACTTGATTTTTACCCCGATAAATCCACACAAACAGTACGTAGACAGTTCATTAGGTTTTTTTGATATTAGAAATACTTGAAATTCGGGATCCTTTTCTTGGACTTGCCATGCAAAAAGGGCTGCAAACAGGTAAATCGCCTTATAAAGGAATGTCTTACAGTTACAGTGGTATAAAGAAGCATCAAGAGCAATGCTTTATTATGTTAATTGAAGACACTTGAACGTAATCACTAGAGAAATGTGCTCTGAAATTGGAGCAAAAAAGGTATTTTAGTAATTGCGTTCTATAGGATTAAGCAATTTTGAAGAGTATGTCACATTTGCAACAGAATTCTCAGCACAACTAAATTTGCTGAGCATATTTTTTTTGTACTAAGTTGTAATGGACCTACAGAGAAACATTTATTAGCTGAGAGTTTGTAACTACTCTTGTACCTGTTCTGGTATTGCTAAAACAGAACAAACAAATGGTGATATTCTCTAGACTCGATTCTGCCACAAAATGCGTACACAAACTTGCAAACTGACTGATGGAAGGCAAGGGATAACTCCACAAAGTACTTGAAATAGCCTGTCAATTATTTTCTCATGCAGAAAAGAGAAGATTGAGACCAGAGCTGCACAAGGCATTAAGTTACCGCTACAACTGACCAAGTTTCTTCATCCACCCTAGGGCCCATCTGTGTCCCTATGGGCTCCCTGTGACACTGCCCCACCATGAGCCTGGTGAACAAGCAGGTCCTTTGGCCTCCCTGCCAGCATGCTTCCCCATGCCTTGCCTCAGATTGCACTGGCTTCTGTGTGGTTTGAAATAAAAAACCATATCTGCCTGTGATCCTGCCTTCACTTCCTTTCTTCTCTACTGCCTGCTTCTTCTTATTCTATGCCCTCCGCTGCCATTCCAGGGGGAGACTTCTCTGAAAAAGTTCACAATAGGTAAAAAAGTGCTGGTAAAGAGAGATACAGCAGAAACGGAATCCCTCTTTCATAGCTCAAGTGTCTGTGTTTTGTATTATTGGCAGAATGCAGATACATTAATAATGTCTGCTGATTAAACTTAATTAATCCATAAGATTAAGCCCACGGCAGCCTTCCACTCCCCTCTGTGTTTGCCTTTGGTTTTGCAAGTAAATGCACATACAGTCAATTCAGAGATAGACAAAAAGAAAGCTCCAAACCTTTGCTCCACTCCTGAAATACATCTAAAATAAATCCTATACATGCATATATATGTACAGTTTTATACATACGGATATATACATACATATATGCATGTGTTTAAAACATACACAGATGTATGTGTGTACTGGAACCCATCAGTCCCACCTAGATGATGACTGTCAGAAACAGTGATAATTATACTGTCCTTGGCAACCATGGACTTCACTCACTTTTGACTTTCCTCCTTCCCGCCCTTCCTTCCTCTTCAGAGACACATTTTAGACTTGCTATAGTTTCCACTGAGTTTGCTTCCTATCTTTCTAATGAGTTCGGCAAAAAACAAACCAAGACTTGAAGCTACTTTTCAAAACTGTATATAAAACAAAATCATGTGTGGAATCAGAAAAATGTACATACAGGATTGTCTACATTTTTACTCCATGTTTCAGATACTTTACGGAGATCAGGTCCTACTATGTTCACTTTTATATATATTCTATCCCTGTAACAGTGAGAAAATAAAAAAAAACCCCAATCCTATTCCTCTCGTCACTAAAACCATCCAGACAAGGCTTTTGTACCATTGATACATTCCTGATGTTTGATTTACACACAGCACACATGCACCACATTACATATATCTCAGAAGTGATCCTGTCATTACACATTGGCAGCTGACAACTTGACTCTGGCAAAGCAAATCTTGATTGCCCAAAATAAATCTAATACATTACTTGGAGAGTAAGAAGTACATGACAGCTGGGTTGAGCATCCTTTAAATGTAGGCATGTGATTTTTAAGTTACAGCATGTATGCATATAATACATACATACATACATACATATATGTATATATATATATATGTGTGTCTTCCATATATGCATCATAATTTCCAAGACAGCTACAAATTTCCACATGCATTAAACTATCTAAGAACATAGAACTAGGCAGTCTAATAAGTGGAATTTTCTTAAATTATATTTGAACAATAAACAGCAAGAGTAATACTGCAAAGTACTGCTCTATTATCATGTATATCTACAATAAAATTCTAGGAACAGTTATCTCCCAAAACATCCCCCAATAAAAGTAAATTAAAAAAAGGTAACACCCAGTGTCCTCTATTTGTATATTCATTGTCAGTTCAAAAATTAAAAAAA
>VZRN01000749.1:238122-302441 GCA_013397935.1 Dasyornis broadbenti
AAAAAGAAAAAAGAAAAAGTAAACAAAAGAGAAAAAAAGACATCCCCACTCAGAGTTGCATATTTACATTCTTCAAACTGTAGCGGTGAAAAATAATTCTATTAAGTGCAGGACATTCCTAGTGTTGCAGTAGTGACATTTTTAATAATTTCTTCATGAAAACATTTCTTTTTGTCTTACTAGTGATGCATTCCATGACTACGTGAAAATTCTATTATCCCCTTCACTTGCAGCCAGTGGTTGAGTCTGGATTGAAAAGCTCCTTGTATAATGGAGGAAACAGTGTGTTCACTATGTCTGGATGAGATTGCTTAAATACCTGCAGTTTCTCTCCGTGCAAGTTGCAAAGTGCAGTTATTGTTGGTATCTTGGCTATTAACTGTAAGACATTAAAAAAAAAACACAAGGAGGAAGGTGGAAGCAAATTTTGTATAAATTACACTTCTCAAAATGAACTGTTAGCATCTTGCTGAATAACTGAAAATTACACTCTAAGCTTCACCAAAACCCATCCAAAGGACCAGATATTGCTCTTACTCTAAGAGCCTAAAAACAACTGCCCCCAAAGTTTTAGCCAAGGGCCAAGAATGCATTTAACAAGGAACAGCCTCAATGAGTGTTTCTTTAAGGCAGTCTCATTCTTTATAGGGTATGAATTAAAATTATTGGTATATTGAACAAAAAATGGAGCAAGAGGAAACAGGGACAAGAGTCAAACAAGCTTATCTTCTACACATGGCAGGCACACTGTGCATTACTTTAGTTTACATTAACATGGCAATACATCCAGAAATGGCTGCAAAACACAGAAGAGTCATACTTGAGGAGTGCTTGGCATTTCATTTTAAGAACTTACCTTTGTCAATGTCTCCTCGTCAAGGTGGTTCTTCTGGATAACATGCTGAAGTGCAAAGTAAATCTTTTCCTGAAGCTTCTGGACCTTCCTTGGCTCTATTAACCAGGCTCGATCTGAGAAAAAGGAAAACAAGAGGTAAAGAACGCGCAGATGTAGAGCAAGCCCATGGTGCACACAGGGTGCTCTGCTGGCAAGTATTCAAAGGAATCGTAATTCTCATGAAGAAGGACTCTGTGGCAATTAAGACATGGTTTCAGAGGCAAAGTGTCTTAACCCACTGAGGATCACTTGAGCACTTAATTAACACGTACAAAACATACAGAAACACAGTGTTGGCTCTGCATCTCTTTGTTTAAACAGGATGTTAGGGATAAAGATAGGAAGAGAAATGAAACATAGCTCAACCGTTTTATTATTCTCTGTTGGTACAATCAGTATACATCTGATTTCATACTGGCTAGGTGATAAACATCATGTTATTTCAGTGTCTTAATACATAAATAATAAACTTACTGATCAAAACAGTTCTTTGAAAATATAAGAATATAATTATTTAAACATTAAAATATATCTCATTATTTACTAGGCTATCCTTTTGTGACAAAATATATTCTAAATAAAAAGAAACGGCTTCCTTCAAAAGAATTTCTTTAATAATTCAAAAGAATTGCAAACCGCAAATTTCTCATTATTTAAAAATGTTCTCTTTTTAAACAACACAAAATATAAGATTATCTGGAAGAGAACAGCTACAGACACAGGTTATTTTAAAACCTATTTGGCTTCTACTGGACTCAAACCCCAGGTACAGGAGTTTGTCCTTAAGATCTATATTTTCATGAGTCAGATTCTGGAGACAAACACACAGAAAGAGAAGTAGCAGACCCCAAGACAATCCAAACCCATTAATGTGATGCGCTTGCAGCACCACTGAACCTTCTGTTTTCCCATCGTGCAAACTGCTTTTTTCCTCTCTCAATCCAGACCAATTCTTGGGTATAGATTTTGGCTTTCAAACAGGAAATAAGAACATTTCTTTTATCACAGGCATGAATCTTCATGTACCAACTGAAAAGTTGAGGAAAAACCCTTTCACTTTTCTATCACCCACTCCCCATCACTAAAATAAGCCACAGAAATGATTTAAGTGAACCACTTCAGTGAGCACATGTGCCACACGGGCTGAAATTAAACAGCATTTCGTCACAGGAGGAGCACAATTCTGCCACTTGCCTCACTGTGTCTGGGGATGGGTGTATGAAAAGAGTTTATTGTCAACTACTGTGAAAAGAGACAAACCAGACCTCAGGTACTTAACAGATAATCAGGAAAAGAAAATCATATTTTGCAAATCTTAGAGAAACATGTTCCCAGAAGGTAAGCCAATGGATCCTGTGCCATCAGTGGCCATAGAAACAGAACTACCTGAGAGCACATGCACTTTCTACACAATACGCACACAGTAATGTTTAGACTTCACAGGTCATGTGCCAAACTTTATGCTACTGCAAAACCTGGTCTTTCAATAGTGTTAAATAAATTATTATTGTGGCAGACTGGAGCTAGAGAGATTTATCATAGAGACCAATCCTTAAAGGTTTGCCTTTCTGTCACAAGAATAAACTTAAAAATAGACTGAGGTGGTTGAAAGACAAGTTTATCACTCACTGTCATGAAGCATGCTGCATATTACACGAGAGTTAATAAATTCCTGAAAGAGCTGGGTAAAACTTTTAAAATGGATGCTAAATTTGTCTACCAAAATGTGGCTTGTACCACCTGAATGCCACCTGTAAATTTGGCTGGAATTTCACAGATAATGCTAGCTATATTCACAAAAGTGCAGGAAAAACTTAACAGATCAGTGACCACCTATAACGGATGTAAGAAGAAGCGATTCAAATAATGTATTTTTCTTCTTGAGTTTTGAGCTTGTGTATCTTTGAAGACTGCACAATCCACTAGGCTAGAGCACAGTGTAGGAGAGATGAGAGACAGCCTACAAGATCTGCTTTTGCAAAAAGGAAGAGGGAAAGAAGGAATATGGCTAGTCAGAATTTCGGGAGAGGGACTGGCACATGGAGCTAACACACATGTTCCTGCCTTACCACATGGCTCTTTGCATGTTTGCAGGTGGAGGTGCCTCTGCAACTTTTACTGGACTTGTACATCGTTTTAGCTTCTGAAATCAGAAATCAAGTTAGAAAACCACCTTCAAGCAGTGTGGTTATGTCCACCATTAAGTGGAAAATCCAGATTCGTGCTCTGAACTGGATGGAAAATGACACTGGGCTTTGCAACATTTGCAAAACTACTGACATGTTACTCATGGATGTTCTTGGGCCTCCTTACTCCCAAAGGACTGCTCTGGTTTTTGTAAACTGCCTATATACTGACATCAAGGCCGCAAGAATCACCTTTCACGTGGAATTTCTGTAGAAAAGAAACCTGAATATAAGTACTTCCTATAGCAGTTCTTTGTAAGCTCATACTAGTTGATGAAAGGACTGGTGCAGGTACTTCCGTGAAGCAGTAATTTTTGTAAAATTTTTTACATATATTCACATGGTGAAACTCTGTATTGTGAAGGAACCAGAACATCTAGTGTGGAAGGAAATATTTCTTCTTCTATTGTTTACTGTTATAGTTTTTGTAAGAAAATAAATGGCAAATTTCAATGTCGGCTCATTCTGGACTATTTTCTTTGTCTTCCCACTCTCAAATATAGCAGCCCAGCTGACATAGGAGTTATTTACACAATCCAAATTTGCAGGTTTTTTATGGAAGAAAGATTGCTTTCATCCATGCATATGTTGTTGCAGTCCATCATTTCTTTCATGTTGTGTCTTATGACTAGTTAGACATGCTCACAGGCTACTGAAAAAAGCAGTCTGCATGCACCAAACACTTTTGCTCTTTTTCAAAATTTTTTTTTAGTTAAAAGAATAGGAGACACTGCACGTATAATCTTGCTTGCAAACTAAAGGGACATATGCAGATGTTTTGGGGTGATTTTATAATAATCCTGTATCCCCTACTGTCTGCTTTCCACCCAAAAATGTGTCCTGTAACTTTAAGCTAGGTTCAGCGGCTGGCTCTGCTGGCACTGGTTGTTTTGAAACTCTCCCCAAGGTTTCTTGGCCTTGGAGTGCCGGGGGAGCGGCATTCCTGGGTCCTGCTTCCAACTGCTGCAGCTAGCTAGGTTACTTCTGCTAGTGGCTTGGTTTGCTAGCTGACGAGAAGCTTTTCCTGGGACTACGAGAGAAATCCTTGGCTTTTTCTGCTTTTCTTCTGGAACTGCTTTGGCTTAGCTTCGGTCTGAGAAACTAGACCATCGGTTGAGAGCCACACGCCGTGACCGGCGGGGGGGCTGCAGGAACACCGCATCCTTGGGGCTCCGATCCTGGAGAAGCTGAGCCAGCTAAAGAACTATAAATCCACCAGCTGTCTTTGCAGGTTCAATACCTAATAGTCCTATATCCTTTCCCCCATGCCTTGCAGGGCACTTTGATTATTAAATAAACAGGTTTTTTTCAGTTTCATCAGAGAAATTCCTTTCGTGTGGTGGGGGGAGGGAGTGCCTAAACGCTTTTCTTTTGGGGGAGGCATTCATTCAAAGCACTTTCCTCCTGAACTTGTCTCTAACCTGAGACAGTAGAACTTCAGAAATTAACCAAAATTTTGATTCCATCTAATTTTCCCAGGAGCCAACACCCTCTGTCACCCTCCCAGCTGTGTTCTTTTCAGACTGAGGCAGGAACAATGGGCAGAGACCCATCAGAACATTGCAAGTCTGTTGTTCCAGAGGAAGTGGGGACATCTGGGGATAGTGCAGAGGCAGCTCTCATCCCTACACACAGTTGGAACACCTCTGAGGTGGAAATGGTTGATGTTTGGAAGGTTGTATCTGCAATATTTTGGCCTAACCCCATGAAGAGCCACTGGCTCAACTATTTCACCTTTCAGCAGATGATGGCAAGAACTGCTTGAAGTGAAAATAGAAGGAGTAGAGTCCTTTCAGTAGGTGTCATTAATGACGAGAATGAACGTGTTGACACCATCTGTGATAGTCTAATTCTGACTAACATGATCTCCACCATGGATGTGCAAAAGGGTAAAGTGACCTAGAGGAAGTCTTTAGCAGAAAAAGCTGGGAAAAAACGTTAGTAGTGGGCTTTTTGTAAGGTTTTACAAGAGGTTACCCTTAGATAAAACTGTGTCTACATTCCCTGAGGCATATTTAAAAATCCCACACTAAAGTGTGAGCGTGTTTACTAGATAGACCTTCTGAGTCAACTGAATCACGGAAGTCTCCTCTGTGGTCAGGCAGTCATCACTTACTTAAATACATGCTTGCCTGCGCAGAGCTATGTTATCTGAATTCATGAAAAAGAGCATGTTGCTCTTAGAACCACTACTTCTCACCTGGAACTAAGTTCAGACAGGACTGCATACCTATTTTT
Organism: Dasyornis broadbenti; assembly: GCA_013397935.1. Lineage (NCBI taxonomy): Eukaryota > Metazoa > Chordata > Aves > Passeriformes > Dasyornithidae > Dasyornis > Dasyornis broadbenti. The sequence goes on from VZRN01000749.1 coordinate 243,442, forward strand.
ACTGCTTATGTTCTCAATCCCACAGAAAAAGCCCATCACAGTTAAGGACTATATAACCTACTCAGGGCTCTGAGTTTTGTGCTCCCTGAAAAAGCTGGGAGGAACATGCACCTCTTGAGTAACATGCTTCTCTTTATGTGGAGGCCAGCCTGCTTGTCTGCACAATCCTGCTCCAAATCTGTTACGCTTTGGATCTACCAGTACATGTAATTCCTGATGGTCTACCAAAGAGAGAGTGAAGCCCATTTTTGGTAATTCAGGTATTCTTCCACTGCTAAATACATTGCTTAACATTATTTGATACAGCTTTAACAGCTAGGTAAGTTGTTGTGGAGCAGGAAGGCCTTACAAAGTGAGGGCCTTGTTGCCCTTGTAAAATCCTTGCTCACTTCTGCTACTTCGGCTAACCAGAGAGCATTCTGGGAATGACTCAGCTAAACCAGAGGTGAAAAACAAGTTATATAACTGGAAAACAACTGTTAGAACCAATAAGTGCTGACACTGTGGGGTTGGTGATTAGGTATCCCTGAAGCATGTTCCTGTCGTGGTTTATGGTGGTTGGTTAAGCACATTCGTTGTGCTTCACAAGTATGTAAACTCATAACAATGTAACATTTTAAGAACCCTGGATTTTTGCAATAAAATGTCTTCACTTGTCACCATCTTGTGGAGTCCGTGCCATTAAACCATCAGTAAGTTTGTAGAAATAGAGGTGGATAAAGTGGAAAAAAAAATCAGTGTGGTGTTTGTAAGGAAAAATTACCTGGTGATATCAGAACAGCAGATGAAAACAAGGCAATCTCCTCCTCAGTCAGCTGTAAGGAACATAAATTCTTTGCAAAGTCAAATGCTTCATTTACCAGATCATCAGAACCTGCAGACCAAAGAAGACAAAACCAATGCTAGAAATCAGCTCTTTAACTACTGGGATTGTTTTGGAGTCAGAAAAAGTTGTGACTGAATTTCTGTACTGCTAAACCAAGTGCTTTTCATTAACCATTAAAGTTCCACCTAACCTGAAAATGGCACTAAAACATACACTGAAGTAAAAAAATTATCAAGTATTAGGATCAAGTACAAAAATTGCATAGACATCTTAGGGGAGGGTACTCTTTTCCCAGTGAGGAAATAATTCCTATTTCTAAACAGGTATTAAATTTAAGGAGGATGAAGGACCAACCCTAAATAACTTTCATATATAATTTTACTAATTAAGTACTAATACTTATGAAAATTTGCAAAAACATCATAAAGATGTTTAAATAAATAAATAAACCAATAATACACATTCATAACAGCTTTAAACTTGTGAAAAAATATTATATTTATGATACACACTAAGAAAAACATATATATATATGATAAATAAATACATTTGAAGAAAATATCTCTCTGAGTTTGGTCCTCAATAAATTTCTGATAATACCAGTCTGATGGATGGGCAAAACAGATATTTCACTATTAACATATCAGAAGCACTGAGTATCATGTTGAGAAACAAAGTAATTTTTTCAATACATGAATTTGTATGAGCTTACTTAAAAGTTTTACGCAAAACAGTATTTTAAGCAGGTCCTTGTCTATATTTAGTACCAGTTAATTATTTTAGTCTCCTCAGCGCTGGGGCTAAAATTGCCTTCTGCAGGACACAGTTAGTGGGAGGGATTTGATGTATCAAGTGTAACTGAACAGTGAAGATAAACAGCTTGGCCCCTGCCATAAACTCATGGTTTATCAAAACCTCAGATGGCAAGAAATCTATTTGAAAAAACGCTCTAGCTGCTCTTTTTTATTAGAGAAAAACACCTATTATTGCTAGCAGCTAATGGAGACACCTTTTTTTCTTTTTTTGTTCCAGCCTAAACATTTGGAGCCTTGGGGATTCAATGTTTAGTGGAGATTTTCATCGAGGGTCACTATTTTTATAAAGACAAATTTCTTTCTATGTGGCTCAATGCAATTGGTTGAAAAGAAGAAGAGCAACATACCCAAAGCTTTAAACATTTGCATCCCTCCATACTTTCCTTCAAACAGAACAGTATTGTTAAGTGGGTTGAAGGCACGGCACATTCTCACCAAAACCACTTCCAAGCAGCCTATCAGACAGAAAAAAGAGCAAAGGCACCAGATATTACTGCCAAATGTCAGAGTATAGGAAAGCTCAAGAAGATATTTAGGAAGCCATCAGTCATTAAAAAGATCACAACAGACAGACACTCTTTGAAGACATCTAGATTAAACGCCCATGAATGAAAGAAAAAAATATTTCTGTCTGCTTTGAGTATAGAAAGGGGTCATTTCTGGTCCAGTGTAACTACGTTTTCTTTAGGTTGACTTTTTCAGCCTTTGCAGAATATTGGCAGCCTGGACTGAATGTGAATTTAGACCGTGGGCAAGTAATTCCAGTTTGAAATACTATAGCCTGAAAATTAGACACTTATTGAAACTCCTTTTTAATATATATATATTTAGCACCTTCATCCAAGGTATATAAAAACCCCAGCTTATTTTGGCTGGAGAGGGAGAACATCACAAAGCATTTTTAGAGAGAAAATAAAAGTTAAAGTGCTGCCAAGAGCACTCCTAAAACAAGTTTTACTTCTTGTATGTTTGTTTTTCTTTTTTACTGGTTGTTGAATAATGAAAGAAACACTTATTTTTTTCTCCTTATCTTTGCATGTTATTTCTTCACTGCAAAAACATGCAGTTGGAAAAATGGAAGGAAAAATTTTAAGATCCCTTAACTAAATCCAGATCTCCTGTAAGATGAACTCTGAATCTGAGGATTCTTCTGCAAACATGTTTTTGAGACAAAAGTCCTCATTTTCTAACTCCTGGTCAGCATTAACAGCAAAAGAGAAGATAAAATCTTAAATATTTTTACATGCTATAACTTAACAATGTTTTCCAACTGTAGTGTCAAATAAATCTTTTCCTGAAGATTCGGTTGTGTTGTGCTATGTGTCAAATGAAGGAAGTTTCCCAGGAGTGCACTGGTATCTGCAGAATTTTCAGAATCAGTACGAGATTAAAAATAATAGGTTTTGTGCTATAATTCCCCTTTCCCAAGAGGTTGTCTGTGTGTTCCCTGCATCTCTGTATCACTTTGCACCTGTGCCCATCATCAGAGCCCAGTCCCACACCGAGACAGTCATGGTGCTCATATCGCAAAGGTTGCAGGTTTGATCCCTGTAGGGGCTATTCACTGAAAAGTTGGACTCGATGATCCTTGTGAATCTCTTCTAACTCAGAATATTCTGTCATTTCTGAGTATGGAGTGATGAATCACACAGGCTTTCAGCTTTAGTGAAGAGACCTTTCTTCAAATAGAAGCACTTCTTAAATTTTAACAAGCTGCCTCACACAGCATCCTACCTTTTACACATGGAGGGAGAAAGAAACTGATATGACAGGGTAAATGTAGTTAATTATCAGTTGTGGTTCTTGTGGTTCACTTAGTCATACCATTTTGCCCTCCCGGGCTTGGGAGTGTTACTGCATAGTCACGATAAATCTTGTCATGACTCGTTTGTAGGACAGAAATTATTGAGTTTCCTCGATGAGAGAGGAAAGCCTTTTCCCCCTTGCCCTTATGCACACACACGTGCAAACCCGGCATGCACAGAGAGCATGCCTGGAGCACTCTGCCATAATCCGCTCTCATTTATTCTGAAACCAACTGGCACCAGCAGGAATTTTCCCTCCTGTGCATTGGCTGTAGAGTATTTCTGTAGTCTCATTAAAAAGATTAAAGATGACCACAGAGACAGGCCCCAGTGAGCCTGCATTCGTTTCATTAATGACAAGTGGGGATTTTACAGGGTGGCAGATGACTGATTCGACCAGCTCAATTCACAGGCTCCTTCCACCACATGTCAGGTTGGAGACTGCAGTTTTTGCAATGGTTGTGTGTATCTGTGTGTACTTAATAACCACAACCGACTGCAGAGGGAAAGGGATCAGAAGGCAGTAATATGATTAATGTGGAAAAATACAGAAAGGTTAATGTACCTAATGAAACAGACTGAAATTAGGGCTCCTTCAAAATTAAAATGATTTGCAAGAAAAGACAGGAGAGCGCATTTCTACAGTGCTGGGTGCTAAACCAGTTTCAAGCTTCTGGTGTTTACCCACCTGACTTAAGAAGGAGAATTTGGTCATTCTGGCAGAGCTCCATGAAGCCTGTTATGCGCTTTGCAAACTCCACCACATACTGGATAGCATGGGTGATCTGAATGGCACACTGCTGCCAGAGCGCTTCTCTCGTCTTCCGGGAAAACACACATGGAAAAGCAAAGTGGTGAGCAAGCGGGTACGTCAGTGCATTAAGTTCTTCAGGTGGCCTTGTAGACAGGCGGACTCCCCACACTCCATCCCCACACCCAGGCAGAGGTAGCAGAATCTTTTCTTCTCTAGATACCCAACACTTCTCATTAGAAGGCTGTTTACACAAGCCACTGCCCCAGTCATCCGATCTCTGGCATTGCCTCTTCAAAGGAGTGGAATGCACTGCCCAGTGTTAAAATGTGGTTCTAATGTTGGCTTTTGTGCAGGACAGACTCATAGCAGCACAAAAATTGTACACATCCCACAGTACTCTTAGGTAAGAAGTGGCACAGTGCTATTAACTTATTCAATCGAATATTTTTCCTAGCTTGAAACTTAAAATATTACATAATTAAAATATCATTGAAATCTGAACACAGATTACATAAAAATTTTTACTTTTGGTAATCATTTTCCTTGCACACAGACATGTGTAAATACGTATGATGTTCTTGGTTTCATGCCACAGCTCTGCAAGCTGTGGTGTGTTTTTGTTCCTGCTAATACTGCATAGCCCCTCAGATTTCAGAGAACAAGCTGCAGTCTCTCCTGCTTCTTACATGACTAGCTAATGTGCCAACTAAAGTCTGACCGAAGACTCATCGCTAATGAAGCCAGTGCAAGAGGCACAGAGATTTCTGTTGACTGGACTACATCTGAAGAGGTGCCAGTGGAAAATAGACTGAACTTGACCTAAGAATCGCAGAAGCAGAACAAAAATGTAGTGTAATGAGATCGTTTTTCCACCCCATATTAAACAAGCTCAGTTTAAGGAGTACTTTCAGTTTGTTATTGCCTATTGTTGTAAGTGACAGGTGTTCGTTATTCACACAAAAAGCAGATGTGTTTTATAAGGAAACTAAGTTACATGGTATTATTTTCTTAAAATCTTTACAATAGAGGATCCAATCACAATCACATTGAAATCAAATGAATTTGTGCATGAGGGTTAGATCTGTGATAACAAGCATAGAAAACTGGATTCCATGACCATACCTAAGCTTTAACATTAACAAACATCCCAATATGCTGGAAACCTGCTGCTTCTTTTTATGAAGTGCTACCACTTTGCTTTCAGTAACTAGTTTTTCAAAGATACTTAAAACTGTATTTTGGCCTATATGAAACTCATCAGTGTATTCTTGCCAAACAAATTACGCTGTTAACAATTTCAAGCAGGAGAAAAAGTATATTACAGGATTGTACCTTGCTCTGGTAAACCTTTATTTCTTCGTATGTGTGGGTCTGCCATGCTAGCTGATGTAATTCCTCCATTGTGTATTGACATGTCTCCAAATGAGATTTAATGATATTCTGTGCAATTCGATCTGTGAAAAGGAGAATAAAAAATAGCTTGCATGAAATAGTGAGCAGTGATCTGCAAAAGCAAAATGCTGAAAACATTGAAGTTTTGGAAAATGCACATTTAAGAAAATTAGTCTAATCTTTTCAATGCTACCTTTCTCATTTGTTTTTATTTCTGAAGATGATGGTTGCAAAATGTTTCAGTATTCAACCCAAAGCCAAATGATCTTGATAAATAGTGGATCTGCAGATGAAAATAACAATGATTTTTTGTGAAACTATACAGAATCTTTAATAAGTTTAAAAATATTTCATTTGGAGACCCTGTTTACCCAATTGCTTTTGTCTGTCGCAAGCCTATGCAGTAACTGGTAGACTCTTCTAGCCTGGAGAAGAGGACGAACACTGCTGTTGATTATCACCACAGCAGAATACCTCTTCAGGCTTTAGGCCACAACCTAAAGGCATCTGCATCAAGGCAGTATCTCTCCTCCTGGTGTTTGTAGATGTCTGCTTGTTTTCCTCATTGTCCATTTCCTTCTAGTTCTACTAAAAGAACTAATCTGCTGAACTCAGAGGTCAGCATGTTTCAGAGCTGCCAGGTTTCTCAGAAACACTTGCATTACCTTGGGGTGACTCAGAAAACAAGAAGAAGCAGGTCCCCTTTTTCTCAAGTGAGTTTTAAGCTGGATGAAGTTGTGATTGAATTTGATGAGCAAGAACATGGAGACTGGTTTTAGCATGGGGTGAAAGCTGGAACTAGTATCCTGGGGTTTAGAAGGAGAGATGAAGGACATAGATCTCACATATAGCACTAAGCTATCTTAAAGTTATCCTGAAATTGCAGCCTTAGAAAGTACTTCACAACATGGAATGCAGGATGCAAGCAGAAAGGGAAGCAATCAGTGTTGCCCTGGAAACCCACTGAAACTATGAGTAAATTTCTTTAGAGAAGTATTTTAAAGTAGACCTTTGCCCTTAAAGCCACTTGAGTGGATTAAAAAGACTTTCACAAAAACTTCTAACATGAAATCATTAACATTAGTAGTTGAAATGTCGTGATAAAACACAGAGAACTGATGATTTCCTATTTTGCAACTTTGGGACCTACACATCTAAAAAAGCTCAATGCTGCAGCCTGCAAACTTTGCTTAAGACAAATAACTTACAAAGAAAGGAACAAAATTGAAGCCACAGAATTGAGCTGAAGCACTTGTGGCAGAACCGGCATTGCACAGAAAACATTTGTCAAGAAAGGCAAAGGACACTGACAATGCATTAGCCAAACCTGAGCATGGGAAGTAGAAAGAACTAGTGATGTCATCATTTACTTGTTCAGAACCTCAACAGTTTGCATAAAGTGTAGAGATCGGGAGCCTGGCATTCCAAAACAAGACTGCTTCTTCAGCCAAACATTGACTGAATTTAGAAACACCAGCAGGAAGGAAAGCTGAAAAAGGATGTAAAAGTATATGCTCCCTGTAAACACTGCTAGAAGAGTGTCACTTGAAGGACAGCTGCCTGTGCTACACACACAGTCAATAAACTGAGACTCAGTGGAAAGGTGCTGAAGATAAAAAAGTTGCAGGTTTGTACAGGAAAAAATAAAACCTGCTTAACTGAATTTGACAGGTATCCCTTTATAGGCCAAAACTATCCTTAGGTTTCCTGATGGAAGAATTGACTCAGGCCTAAAGATAAATAAGAACGTCCACTCTTCTTTTATGGACGATTAGATGCAAGTCTTAATCTGTGATGGTAAGCTGTTGTCTTTTATGATAAAGACCTTAAAGATAAATGGACATCTTACTTACAATAAATGTCTCACATAATTTCATATTACTGTACTGACAGATTTCTAATCAGATAAGGTGACCTGATGCCAACAATCTGAAAACAAGACCTTTTGATTTCCCTGTCTTCAAAATATATTTGATTAGCCGTTCTACATTACTGCAAAAGTCTTCAGCTTCACTCCTTTTCCTAGCATTATGTATTTATCTTAGGAACGAAAAGCTGAGAAACTCTCCAGAGCCTTGTAAGGATGGCATCCTGTGTGTTACCCCATACATATTTTTCTTACATACTTATGCTTATGTTGAGCTGACATTAAAACCCATTTAGATGTGCAAAGGCCTGGGGCAAATGCAGCAAGCAGCAGTTCTGAATGCTGACATCCAAAGAGGAATCAGGTGCAAGACAGACTTGAAACTCCTGTGCCGCAGGCTAGGCAAGGCTGAGTGTGTGATGGAAAGGGTACACTGGCTCTCTGAGGAGAAGGGAACTGCTCATTCAGCAGAGGAGACTGCTTGCCTACATTCCATGTTGGAGTGCCTGGAAGGAGCTTTATGCAAATGTAGCATACACTGGGTGGCAGAGCTGACATGATGGAAGAAGCAAAAGAAGTAAAAACTTGTCTTGGTTTCTCAGATGGTCCAGCAACAGAAGATCCAATATAGGCAGCCCAAAGAACGTCACTCTCAAAGGGTTTCACAGACTGCAGCCTTTTTTTTTTTTCCCCCACATTTTCAGATTTTAGCATGTTTTTGCTAATGAAGTTGGAGTCAGTACACATCTTGGCATGTCTCAAGCAGAATGACATCCCTAAACCACTGGGAATAATATACTGACATCTGATGTAAACCTGTCCTGTCACAGGTACTATGCTGTACCCAAAATACATGAATTTCTGTGAGATCTGGCAGCTCTGAAACATGCTGACCACCAAGTTCAACAGATTAGCTGTTTTAGTAGAACTAGAAAAAAAAAGGACAAGGAGGAAAGCAAGCAAACATCTACACACTGAGGGATATAAGGAAGAGAGATATTGCCTTGATGCAGAGGCCTAAAGCCTGAGGAGGTACCCTGCTGGGGTGATAAATCTAATAGCTATGTTCCTGCTCTTCTCCATGCTGGAAGAGTCCACTACAGTTACTTCACATATCAAGTCTTGACTTTTAGATCATTTTGTTTTCAAAAATCTGGGGCCATAGATTTCAAGGGTCCCCTTTCACTGGGTAACTGCATGTACACAACTAGAAATTCTGTTTGAGTGGACTCCAAGGGCTACAAAAGACAAGTCCATTCTTGTGACTTCAGTGTGAACTGCACTTCTACTTGGAATCTCGTCAGCTTCCATTTTACATACATTACATCAGGCTTGCTGTATGAAGAGGAAAACAAAAGAGATGATTCTGGTCACACAGATGTGAGAATCAAAGTCTGCAACATTTTATTTTTTAAGCACCAACTGCTCCAACTGTTGAGCAAAAATTAATAATTCTAATGGAACGAGTTCCTGAGACTGCATGACAGTACACCACCAGTGTGTAAACTGCAGGATTTGTAAAACTTATCTGTCACAATATGCAAACACAAATGTAGACTAGGTGCTTTAGTCTTCTTTTGCCTACATACTGGGTTTTTTTATGTTAGGCCTAAATCTCCTACCACAATCACTTGATAATATATGGTACCACAGGGAACCTGAAAATCACAGTACATCCTAGCAGATTGACTCTGTCTGGGAAACATGGTCCACAGAAAATAATGTTCCCAGTGTCCAAACTCTGGCGTACACTGGGATGTGGAAGCATTTGCATTAGACAGCTTGATTCTAAATTTAAGCATTCTTAGTATTGGTACCTTGAAATCTTTTCTTGAAAAGCAGACACTTTTTCCACAAACATTCTGCTTCATTGAAACAAATAAAATCTAGAAAAAAGTATTTGTTTCCAGAGAGATAAGCCAGAAACAACATACTCAAACAAGGAAACTGTCAATAATTGTAAGCAATATGAGGACTTGAAAAATCAGAAATGCTCGAACAAAACACATCATGGAATGTCCACTTACATTTTATTACTGTCTTGCATATATCTGACTGGCTTTCTATAATGGCACTATAATGGCACTATTCTAGCTGTAGAGACTCATCTGTTCTTGGAGGTGACAAGGAGATCTAGATAGTGTTTGCTGGCATGGCTGGAGAGCAGAAACCTGAGAGGTCAGGCTGGCCTCAGGGGATGCTGCCCTGCCTGTGGCAGGGCCTGGTGAGGCCGTGAGAGATGCCAGACAGATGGCTAGGTAACTCAGCTGGGATTTTGCAATGTAGCAGTTAAAAAAAAAAATAATGCCTAGTAGATGTCCAGAAGAAGCTGAAAATTGCATATCAGGAAGATGAAGAGGACCACGGGAGATCAATGCTGCTTCAGGAAAAGAAATAGCTTTTACATTTGGCCTGGCATACCTAAAACAGAAGACAGAACCAAAAGACTTGATTTTGTGAGGACTGCCCAGTGAAGTAAGTCATACCTTAATGTAGTGCAGCAAACCTGGATCCCTACAAATACACCAAATATCACTTGGTATTTCCCCTCTGACCTTCCACCCCCAGTGACTGGGTGGATAATAGGCATCATGTCTGTGCATAAGGGACTGGTCTGCTCAGTTGGACTTGTCATCAGCCACTGCCTTCTGGGGTGAACACGGGACTTGGTTGCAGCTCCTGCCTTTCCCTAAACTTGTCTGTCTCCTTTGTCTACTGAGTAGTTTCTTCTCCAAAACTTGTAGGAACTCAAGTTCCTGGGACTGCAACTTCATTTCACTGGAGCTGGAGAACAGCTAAAGAATCATTGGACAGCCCTGACAGAAGAACTGGGGAGACAGAAAGACTGTAAAAGCCCTGTTTCATCTGCAAAACAGGCTAAAAGCATATGTTGCAAGAGAAGAGCAACAGCGCATAAACTTGGGACTACAGCTCGCCACTTCCATAACAGTAAATGAATGACCTTTTCTGTTTCCAGTTTTGTTTGCTCTGCCAGGCCCATTTTTTTCCCTTTTCCCCCTCCTCCTACTGTACTTTCTTATTTTAGGTTTCAGGAGTTACCTCACAAAAGGCATTCCCCGAAGACTACAATTGCTCAAACATTTATAGTACCAGTGGAGTAGGAATTGCTTAAATACAAGTACATACAGAAAACTGAACACTGCAACCTAAACAGTAGCAATCAAAATCAGCATAGCACAGACCCACAGCCATCTACCCTCAGCTGGTAAATCAGTCCTGCCTTTTTCCGGCTCTTCCTTGCAATATTCAGAGATCTCCAACTACAATATAGAGGAAAAACTCCAACTTGAGGTCAAGCCCAAAGCTGGTGGGGATGGATGTAATCCACTGAGTGCACACAACAGTCACCAGCTGTGAATTTGGCCCACTAAGCTGAAATTATCCAGACCAGCATTTGTTTCCTACAGGCTCCTTAGTTCTTTCATTTGTCTCTCTTTTCTCAGGAGAGACTCTAGTTTTTCTCAGCATTCCCTTCTTTTGCACAGGGAACTGAAAAACTTTGAAGTGTGCCTCCTAAAACACTGATAATCTTCTTCAATTAAAATGAATAATGAATCTTTAATTTGCCACTTACCCTCAGGATCCAGTTGGGTAGCTAAGAGCTTATCTCAGCTTATATCCTAAGCTGAGGTCTTGCAGGGATCCACTTTGAATTAATGCTGCAGTAACATCATAGCTTTGGCTGGCTGCTGTAAGCATACATATCAAATTGTACAACTACCAAGACTCCAGCTGGGCTGTCTAAATAACATCTCTGTTCTAGGACCCAAAAACTTGGTGAGATAGCATTGGATCAACACTCTTTTATATGCTAATTCAAGGGTGTTATGACTAGAAAATGAAAATTTTTGAAAACTGGTTTCTTTGAATAGATTATTCTCAAGAAATTCTTTGACAGTTGTAGAGGCAGTGACACAGAGAATAAAGCAAAAAACATTTCTTGTGGTTGCTGTTAAACATGAATAATAGGTGTCATTTTCCTTAAATGAAACAATGAAATGTCTGATTTTTTTTTTTTTTTTCCAGAAGAACAGGAACTTTTTTTTCCTAAAAATGGCTGCAAAAAGTTAATTCCATTTTTCATCTGTCCATGACATTCTCAATGCCATAATGCAAAAAGTATTTCCCTTTAAAATACTGGCAAATTTCATAACCCCTATTCATTTAATAAATTTATAACACTATACAATATGCACCCTAGGATGATAATATGAAACATAAAAACACTCACATGATACTAGAAGTGCTAGAATTTAGTTTGGAAATAACATTTCCTTATGTTTAAGTTACTGAATGCTTAATGTCATTAACAGATTGCACAATGAGTAAATGTTGTGTGTGTGAATTCTCTATTTCCCTCTCTCTCCCTCAAAATAAATCAGTGCTTCATTTGCCTTTCTAAAAAACTGCTAATAAATTATTAGAAATGACAATACAATGGAATGAAGTCCTTATCTTAAGGAACCTAGAAGATGGACCCAGAATTCTGTTAGATGCTAGAGGATTTTTATAAATGCTTAATGGTCTCTACTGAGTAACACTTCTCCTGGGACTTAGCCAATTTAACAAAAATTAGAAATAATTTAACTGGCAGCAAAAGCACTAACCAAGGAAATATCTAGAGTTCAAATGGACTCTAAAGGCACCATATAATTATCACAAATTTATTGAGATGAGCTGTTTCTTAGCTTCTTCCAGCATAAGTTGCACAAAGAGATCTTTACATTAAAATTGAGACTGTTCTGAAAGAATAAAGTGGCTTCATCTTTTTACAATTAAGCAAATATTACTTGAAGTGGTCATTGTTCTTTATTAAAGTGAGAAAAATCTATGGAATAATTGGAATATTACTGGTTTTAAACCAGGTTTGTAAGGGTTTGCCCTGTCATAGCCTGCAAAAAGCTAGGAGAGGCTAATATATCTTTTAGCACTTGTTTCATTGTCACAGTCTTCAAATTAGCTTTTCATAAAGATTTTAAGCAAACTATCTACAGAAACACATTAAAAAGTAATGACAAAATATTCCACAATGGTTCTATTTTCCTGTAGTGCGGCAAATGAGTTGGATGGAAGTGATGTTAGTGTATAATGTCAGAAAGTGGAATAATTTGGTTATCACAAGCAATGCCAGATACTTCACTGATCAAAAGAATAACCATCCATGCAGTGAAAAACGAACACAAGACAGACTCCATTCCTAAATATCTTGTATTAACTATCCCTATTCACATGTGACTTTCATTCCTCAAAGATTACTGCACTATAAAATCTGCATTCTGATAATCAGTTTCAACATTTGTCTGAGCCCTGTCTTGTCACATTGAATTTTTCCACTACACACATCTGTATCCCTCTCTCGTGCATTTTACTTGTATTATTTTTTCATATTTTCACTCTTGTATAAAAGACTTGTTGCTGTTCTGTGAAATACAGTATCAGAAGCTGAATGGGCTGACTAAAGACATCATCACCTATGAAGCTGGAAACAGCACCACACAATGAAAACATGCAGGATTACCCTATTCTCAGGAATAAAGTGGAAAGTAGTGAAAGGCATGAAGCAAGCTTTGAAATCTACCAGATAGAAAGTACACAGTGTGAAAAACTGGACTGTAGCCTTGGAAAGGCAAACTTAGGATGTTGCATGTGTACAAGGAAAGAAAAAAAAATTGTAAACCCAAACTTCTGATGCCTTCCTTGTGCCTTAGAATTAAGGAATGATCAACTAGCATTGTCCAGGATGACAAAGAAATACAACATGGACCCGAGGTTAAGCTCTCAAAAAGTACAAGGTAAACATAACACATTGCTGGTGTTGACTGCCTGGAAACACCAGACAAAAACATGGACAGGAAAAGCTTATACTAAATTCATAAAGGGGTTACTGAGATGAGGGAGAAAGCAACAAATAACAACTAATTCAAACCATAGTAATTTTGGCAGATGGCAGGCCCCTTCCATATACAATAGTGATTCCTAAAGCATCACTGCCTTGACTTCTCGATCTCATCTGCAGTTTGCCTCTTTGGGCGCTGTGTGTGAGTAACAACCCTGGAAGATAACATACTTCCTTCACACATCCCAGGCCCTCCATGCTCTGGCACCTGCTCCAGTCTTCTTTTTTTGAGCATTTCTTGCAGAAAGACATGTCTTCTGCTATTGACGTTGCTGCTCCAAAGCAGACGACAGGGAACCAGCCAAGAGTCTATTCTTACAACTGGCAGCAACAGCACACCTCAGTACTCATCACACCATTAGATTTATAGTGATCTTTCTGTGTGATTTCTAATCTGACAATATTCACAGCACAATGTTATTCCTGAAGAGATTGCCACGACATATGGTAATATATGAGATATATGACACTATTTTAGATATTTTGACAGCTACAAATGGTTGATTTCTAACTGATTTTTTTTTTTGGATTCTCAGTAGAATGAACATATTTTGTCAAATTTGGTCATGCAAGAAAACATTCTCATCCTTGGAGAAAATAAGTAATTTTATAAACTTTAAAGGATTAGAAATTTGTTCACATTAAAGAACTATATTATGATGCGTTAAAAATTTAGGCTACAGATAAAGTTATTTTTAATACCATTCTATGCATATTTTTAGTTCATTTGTAAAACAAGCTGAAGTTGTAAGTTTTGTCATGTGAACTGCAATGAGTAAAGAATTGAAATATGAATCTATTCTGATTGTCATCTTTCAATAGGTAATGATGGTAAGATACAGTGCCCTGATGGTACGTGCACAGAAATGCACGTTGCATATTTTAAATGCTCACTAGATGGCAACATTGCATCTCTTAAATACTGCCAGGGTGTAGACAGTAGCCCTGTAAATTTTGACTGTCACGTTGGTAGGAACAATATTAAACCATGGCCTAGAAAAAGAAGTGAAAGAACATCACACAGAACTACAAAAACATAATTTCTGTTTCACTGTGGGGTGGGTGGTGGCTTTGTAAAGGGAATGTAAACATAGATGCCAATGTCACCTTAGTTTGGGCTTTAATTAGAGAGCTCATTGCATTTTGGACATGATATGGAGTGTCCCTTTAAATACCACCTAATTGACCAGTACATGTTCAGTAAACTGTCTGTTAACACTTGAACTGGCACAGGGAACAAACCTTAAAGAGAAGGGTGTTAAGGAATAATAACAAGAAATGCTTATCACATTAGAGAACTGCTCTTGTGAAAAGAAGGGCTTTCAAAACCAAAGCACAGCAGACTTTTCAAGACATCAGTCTGATGCTGACATATATTCATATACTGTATATGCAACACTAAGTGCTGTGGACATTCATGAACAGTATAGACATGGAGGAATAAACATAATTCTGAAGTTAATGAGAAGATTTCAGCTGAAAGGAGAAAGGCGTGGGACTGGCTTTCAAATAGATCCTCAGCAGAGGCCTTTAGAATGGGTGAAGAGCTCCTTTCAAGGAAAGAGAGTGAAATAACTCCCGCTTGTATGATAGTGCAGCAATGGAAATCAAATAACTTTGCAGACTATAAAGTTGTTCACTGTGGTCCTGAGGTGAACGTAGGTCCTGAGGTGAACCCAGCTAAATTTCAACTAAATGCACAAAATGTCCTTTTGTCGTCACCAAGAGGACTCTTCTTTTACATACCTATCATAGGTCAGTCTTCAAGAAGTTTTTAAGGTTTTCCTTTACTGTTATTTTTCAGTCTATGTGTCCAGGTCAAAAGAACTGTGCATTACAGCATAAGGCAGATGATGCCTCCTGCAATCCACATTAGGCTTAGAGAGTTATTGCCAACCCTAAGATACACACAGCAGAGCAGGCACAGAGAGACTGGGGAGCTCACCCCCCTTACTATAATTTTGGTAAAAATATAAGCTCTCCAAGTCATTGGGTACCTTCATACAGGCCTGATGTTGAAGAAATGTCATGTAAATATATGCAAACAACACTTTCATCTGTAATTATGTGACACCTGTAAACTCTAGAGGTGTCTTACTGACCACCTACACACACACAGCTATAGGGCACCCTTCAGTTTGACCTGCAGTGAACCCTTAACCAATCTGTTTTATCCATAACAGTCTTCACTAATAATTTTAACTTGTCCTTATGAAATCACAGGTTGGTAAAGTCAACTGCACTTTAGGGAGGGAAGCCTTTCCATTAACTTTTACAGACCAAGATTGGAGCCACATATTTGGTGAGGAAAATGCAACGTTCAGCTCAGTGACAGATAATATTGCGCACATATATTTAAACAAGATAGTCTTTTAATTTCACCAGACCTAAAAATAAGTCTTTAATGCCTCCTAATTTCAAACCACACTTGGAAGCAAGCATTGCCATCAGGAACTGGAGCTCCCTTCTCACTTTAGAATTTCCCACCCACAGCTGACCTCTGTGATTTGCTGTGTGAGAAGAAAGCTGTTCTGCAAATGACCAAATTTTCGCTTTTGATACGACAAACAGATTTCACTCCGTGGTTTGAGCTCCCACTGCATCATGGGAAATTTCTGCCTTCCCAGATGTGTAGATGGCACAGTGGTCATGGAGAAACAGGACCACGCTGCCAAGTCCCTGGCAGCATGTGTCCTCGGGACACGGGTGTCTTCCATGCTGGCAGCATCACTGGCTGATGGAACACACCTGGATCATGCCAGCCATGGAAAGCAGGACAGGTAGTGACAGAGCCTGCCTAACTCATCTGGTCACTGCACCCAACCTATTTTGTATTCTGCCCACCCAAATCCATATTAAGTGTCCAAAAAATGTGTTAAGGACAAAAAACACTTCCCTTAGAGAAAAGGGATCTCAACTGGAAATGTAGCTGATGCCAAGCTGAGCTTCTGTTCCTGCATGTTTATTTATGAGCTTTGGAGTGATTTCTTTATGCTTTGAATTTTTTTTTTAACAGGAACTGGAATATTGACGAAGGCTGTGCCTAATGGGGATACACCTGACTGTGTACAGCTTTTCTCAATCATAAGCTCTGACAGTTACATGAGGAATTTATGCCTGTATCTGAAAATGCTTTTTGTTACACTTAACCCTCTCCTCCATAGGACACATTGCCTATCCTGCTTCTCATAATGATCAGATAATGTATCTTGACCTAGTTAACTCATTTGGAGAAATATAATAATACGTGACTGAGCCCTATGTAACTTTAATTTGTCAGATGTCTTTCTCCTACATCTATTTGGCAGCACAGTATACAGATACTAGTAAGCACGCAATGCAAGATAAGCTATATTTTGCTTGCTGTTCCATTCTAATACTATGTGTCAAAACAGTTGCTGTGTAAAAAATTTTGCATTTCAAAACTGTTAAGTTGAACAATTTCCATTTCCACTACAAAGCCTTCTGTAGATGAATGTATGTTCATGAAAAAGAACATTTTCACATTCAAATTGAAGCACAGAACTTCTAAAGATCAAAGTAGCTCTAACCATTTAGATTACTTTTTGGTGGAACTAGAAAATTAACATGTGAAAAAAAGCATGTAAATGATGTGTAAATTATGTCATAGAATATCTCAGAAAATATTATTTTTGTAACTGAATCAAACTGACAGGGAAAGGAAGACTTGTTACTTGGATTTTTCAGAGAACTTACTGTTGGCTAGCAAACCAAATGTAAATACTAAAGTAATATATGCAATTGCAGCAAGTATTTTAGTCAGGTGCAGCAGAGACCATTGTTAGGACTTGTTTCACAAGCATGTAACATTTCCACAATAATCTGAAAGAGAAGGTTCACAGCATGCTAATTAAATTAAGAGACAATTCTAAACTGAAAGAAGTCACAAAACATCAATAAAGACTGAGACATAATGTGACAGGATTGAAAAGATTGGAAAAATAAGAAAGTGAAATTGAGATTCAAACTTGGAAATGTGTACTCAACTACATCTTAATAAAAACCGCCCTACATAGGAGAGAAGTGAGTTTGAATCAAGCAAAGCATTAGCACCAAAGGAGTAAATGAACTGGATTTTGGTTGACATGTAATGCAAAAGCTGCATAGACTACTTTCGTTCTGAGTGCCTGTGAAGAACTCTGCTCCTTGGAGAGCTCACAGCAACTTCTAGGAACTCAAGGATGAAAGGAGTTCTCACATTCATTCACGAGGGAAAAAATAAGATGGTTGCATTCAAGATCAGGCAAGTGGCAAGTGAGGTTGTGTTTAAATATATATATCTAGTTGAAGAATGTAAATGCCAGAAGAAAGCTAAGATTGGAAATTTCTATCTGGTAGAAAATAATCAGTGCAGAAAAGAACTACCATGATCTGGGATACTTAGTGGTTCACTAGATCACTAGATATGTTGGTACAAGGAAATTTCTACCAGTCACAAGTGTCTATGCACAACAGCTTTTCTATCTCCTATGTATTCTCTACGATTTCATCTAACAGTTAAAAGCAAACTACAGTAACTTCTATTTTACAGGAGCTGAGTTTATTCCTACATCTTACTGGAGTGAGATACAATTCTGCAATGGAATTTAAGCATACTGTAACATGAAATCAGTACATCCCACCACTTGGAGTTTTCCTACTTTGACTACAAGGCTGCAGTTCTACAGACGGTCCAACCATCCGCTGCAGCATTAAGAGGCATTTTCTGTTTCTTTTCAAACACTGAAAATATAATTCGCCTGTGCACTAATCCAAATATTTTACAGTACATCTTTTCCAGTTGTGTCAGCTGATTTGTTATACTACATTATCTCTCACCGTCACCCTTACCCCTCTGCTGGAGGTGCCACAAATGACAAGACAGAAGTACTTGTGTAAAATCCTAGTAATCTGGGAGACCTAGTTTCAATTTCAAAAGGAAGAGAGGTAAATCTCAGAGTCTCTGAATCTGTCAGCTCAGGGACAGGCCCTTTGCTATGTAGCGCTCCCTGTGCTCGGGGTTTTTTCCTGCTTTGTGAGCTTGAGAGAAGGAACAGTGGCTGGATAACACACAGGATGAAAGACTGGGAAATGCCGGGTGGGGTTAGGGCTGGCTGGTTTAGAGGTAGGAGAGAAAAAAAAATGGGTGAAAAATTAAGAATAATTCATTATTTCTAAGTGAGCTGGCAAGACATAAATTTAAATAATTCTCTAAAGTCAAAAGGTCCCACTGACTTCAGGGGGCTTCTGTGGCCACTAAGAATATACCCCCATGGCCATATTCTCTCTTTGGGCTCATTTCTGTAACTGAGCAGAAACCTGAATTCATGGGCTATCAGAACTGCTGCATTTCTGGACCTCCTCTGGGTCTCTCTGGAAACATTTCTCTTTGGTACTGGGTCTGCAGGGAAACAGATGTTAAGGACTGTTTAAATTGTCTCTCAGCTGGTTTGCAATGCTGGGATCCACGCTTGCAGGACTGAGGTATGCACAAGTCATGTGTCAGGAATATTCATACGGCCATGAGAGTTGAGAGGGAAGCTGGAGTAAGTGCTCCTCTCTAATCCTCCACCGTGGGTGTCCAGTTTTACTGGACAGCAACCTAGGCCAAATGTGATAATGAAACTTCCTAATAAACAGAGTAGCAGAAGAACTTAACTTTCTCCTGCACAATTTGCAACTAAAGCACACAATGTGTTTTAAAGCCTCCTGCACATGAGCACCCACGGGTGGAAAACATGCTACCAATGTAAGCCACAACTTCATTTTTTTATCAGACAGTAACTACTACATACACCATTACTGCAGTCTATATACTGAGTGGAGGCCACACCTCCAGGGTCCTCAGTAGGTCTGAGTACACACACGAATTTACAGATCTCAGTGCACATCCACGAACATGAGGCAGCAAAGTCAGGCCAGAACTACAGAGGTTTTATTTACAATTTGAAATGAATTAATTTGTTAGGAGTGCTCTTGAAGATGACTTTTTTTCCTTCTTCTTTCTTTTCAATTAAATTCCATTTAAAAAGTGTGACCTTTTGATTATATTCTCAGCCACAACCAATTCAGCATATTTGACTTGTTGAGGCGCCTAATTAGGATGCTAATCTTCATTCATGTTATTTCTTTGTAGTACAAGTAGTATTTCCAGTGGCTTTGGCGAAGTACAACTGGAAGCACTAGATGAACAGAAATCCTCCTCAGACATCACATTTCCAACAGTCTCACCTCACAGAGAGGCCTCTTTGTTCACTTTTCAAAGACAAAAGCAAGCGACAGGTTCTCCAAGGCCTTCAGGCAGAGAAGCAGGGATATCCACACAAATGCATTCAGAGTTTGTGCACTTCATGAATTTAGTGAGCTTGCTCTGCACTGACATCCATGCAGCCTGAAGTACAAACGGATACTTTTTCACAGTAAGTACCCTAGAATTAGCTGCTATAGGGGTTCTGGGTGTTGACAATATGGACGGTTGGCTGAAGAGATCATTTAACCCTGCTAGTAATGAGCTCATTTGAAACAAGCGCTTTCCTAATTATCACTTGGTTATTACTGATTCATCACCTGCTTTGACGCTACTATTTAATAAACAGAACATGAACTGCTGGGTTTAAGAACTGCATAATTTACAGATTTTGGTAAAAACAGACCTGCCTCAATATTATGTCAATTAGTTCCAGACTGATTTTCTTTCCTTTACTTTCTGTAAGTGTGTGCACACACATGTGTGAACATGTAAATATTGCGTAGCTGAGTACAGAACGCATGTATAACATTTTAATAAAGACAGTATGGGAGCTTAGCTTACATATACACATTGCACTACAGGAATAAGAATTTTCCTTACCTATTTCACTCATGGATATCCCTGGAGCTAATTGCCCGTTGTTGAAAGAGCTATAGGTAAACAAGTTTGGTACAGAGGTGAGGTCATAAATAGGTTCCTGCTTTATCTGTTTGATTCCAGTCATGTCTAACCCAGACTGGTCTGGGGAGGGCTGGGCAGAATCCACGTTATAATAACCCTCAGACTTCGGCAGATCGATGACGTGCCCATTTGAGTAGGTGCTGCCAGTTTCGTTATTCAGATTGTTCAAGCCATTGCTGATGCTGTTGCTGTAAACCCTGGCGAGGGCTTCTGCCTCACCACTCTGCTGCTGCCGCTGTTCCTGCAGTCGCTGCTGGTGCTTCTGCACTTCAGCGTACAAGCTATCCCTCTGCTTTTTGGACATTCTTCCAAATTTCACAGCTGAAAAGCAAAGCACAATGCGAACCATTGTCGTCTTTAAATTTTTCTCAATTCCCCTCAACCCCACCACTCTTTTGATATTTACTTTCAGAGTTAATTTTGCAGTGGAAACATCTTTTTCTGTGAAAACGAGCAAGGACGCAAAGCTTTACACTATGTGCATGTCATAAAGGAAACAATATTGTGTACTTGAATTTACCAGGTGACAACAATGACTCCTATTTGACATGAGGGCCTCAGTCAAGCAATTCTCTTCCCACTCTGAATGTTAAAAAGACCACGTGTCCCTTTATATCTCTGTGTTCACCGAACAACCCAGAGCTGCATCAAATGTACAGTCTGTAAATTCACATCTATTTACCAACTTTCCACAAACCTTTAAACAGTACACTAACAAGATTAATATTCTGGATGAAAACAAGCCCTAAAGCCTTATTATCACATCCTTTCAATAGGGTGTTATCTTTCCACTTAAAAAAAATAATCTTACAGGTTAGAACCTAGAGGAAAATAACAGATTTGAAGGTAAACAGCACAAATAAATGTCATCTTTTCCACTGAGGAAAGTCTTACAGATTTATGCAATCTCCATTTTAATAATCTCCATGCACAAATCCATGCACTCCTTCTGATGGAAAAGGGAGGAAAATATAAGAGGGCAAATGATTTTCCCCAGAAACAGGGTTCACTACACAGAGATTGAAATTTTCAAAGGTGACAGGCTGATTGCTGTGGAACTAGGAGGAGTAAATTCACAGCCTGCATATACAGTAGATCATAGCTGATTATCACTCTCCACCCCCATCTCTATAAATTCTGGTCTTCTGCTGGGCTAGATCTTGGGATCTTAGAGCAGAGGCAGTTGTTGATTGTGCTCTAAAACAAATGAGAGCTACATTCAGCAGAATTCATCAGAACAGGTAAGAGCACATTGCTCCAGAAATACAAACTTCTACATATTATAAGGTGTATTTTCTACACTGTGTATTTCCAATACATCAGAAATTTGGATCAATTCAGAATCACATTTAATAGCACAGGACCCTCATTTAGCCCTCGAGGAGAGTTTGAACCTGTATATGGATAAATGTGAAATTCTTCGTTCAGGAAAAAGAACTGAAAAAGTAGAGCATAATATGAAAATACAGCACCAGATCAACAAGATGATAGCTGCTTCAATTTATTTCTTTTCTCTTTTTTATACCAAGAGGATTTTTTTCTTATTGCCAACCTCAGTTTAGTTGCAGCCCTATACTCAGGCTGCAAGCTACCTCACACAAGCTCAGCCTACCCCTGGAATCAGACCGTGATATGCTGCATACATTTATGGACAATACACAATGATCGTATTTTAAATAATTTTGAATAATGCAACTGTGTATTTTCTTCAAATTTAGGGCCTCTGTAAAAAAACCAAACATCCACTGTTTATCCTCATATATTCATTAATTGGATTATCCAGCTGCTGTCAATTAGCATCCTGCCTCTGCATGATAAAAATGAATTTATTACATGGCTGAGAGGTAAAAATCACATTAAAGTTTTCTGTTAAAAAATTCACACAGGCCGTTTTAAATTTGCTCTTAATATTCTTAATCATAAACAGTCATAAAGACCCTCATATAAACTATGAGAGAATAAAGTGATGCTGTTAGAAGAATCACTCATTTTGTCTGTCTGCAGTGGTCACTGGTTGGGAAGATAGCGCTGTCAATCATATTAAAATGCCCCTGTGATATCTTAAATCATTGGAAGATACTACTTTCAGGAAGAAGGCATGTGCTGTTAAATTGCTGAAATGTTACTGCTTTAATCACCATGAAGAATTGGGAGCTAAGTTGTCAAGTAAACTTGGATGATAGGACCAGAAAGAATTCATGGATTACAGGCCAGGTTGCAAGGCCCCTCACAGACTGGTGAGACTGGAAAATGAGTCACATCAGTAAGACACAAGACACACTGAGGTAGAAGAAGACCTATTATGGTCCAAATTTTAAACAAGTTTATAGTCTGTGGACCATCTAAAGAAACGGCTCTTTAATTAACTTCGCCATCAATAACTTAATTTCAAAACACACATTTTGGGTAAACTTTTTAAGACAGAAAACTGCTTCCAGGAAAATGAAATGAATATAAACTGCTTTTGAAAACTAGAATGTTTTCTTCTAATACTTTCTCACTATATAAAACATATCTGTGAGCTGGAAGCCCCCGGAAGCCTCCTGGAAGCATGAGGAGTGGTGCCTAGGGCATGTCAGCTGTGGGCAACCTTTCCCAAGCCTCCCATTGCCTGCAGTTTTGGTGTGATGCATGTTCTCTGCCTGCTGATCTTGGCTCATCACACTACAGTTTGGAAGGTGGACCTGAGCTCTACAAGGACCAAAGGATCCTCAGATGGGATAGACTGTGGAGCTTTCCTCTGGCGCAGGATCCATTTCAGTGCTAAACTAGGAAATGTTCTTCTATAAACTCAGACAGGGACAGGAGGCAATGTGCAAGTAAAAAAATGGGGTTTCTGCCAATGCAAAATACTTGGTCAAGTGCTCTGAATAAAACAAAGAGAAACCCCTAATGCTATCAAGGTGTAAATTTGTGTAGGGTTGCGCCTGCTTACTACCACAGACTTCTAGAGATCTCAGGGAAATGGATGCTTTTGCACATCAATATTTAATGTTAAGATAAATGTTAATGTTTAATACAATGCTTTGAATAATCCCACCTTCCCAAAGGTGACCTTTTGTGCTCTGTGCTTTTGATTACAGTAACATATTTCATTTCTAACTCTTTCTGTTTTAAACTAATACTGCTCTCCATTTTGTGATTTTCCCCATCCCTCTCCATGAAAACAGCCTTCTTTGTTAACTGAATGGCAAAGATCGTCTCACAGTGCATGCATTACAAAGCACGGAGCTTCTCCTCTCTCTTTTTGCAGAAACCTAGAGGGAGTTTAAGCAAGTCAGCAGTGAAGAAAAGTTTCAAAGGGCTTAGATGTGAAGCACGAATGTGACTCCTTACCATCTCGAGACATTCCCAGGGCAAGACATTTCTGCAGTCGGCAGTGTTGGCAACGATTTCTGTTGGTTCTGTCAATTAAACAGTTTCTCTGTCTTGGACAGGAGTAGGATGCATTGTTCTGCTGACTCCTCCGAAAGAATCCCTTGGGGCAAGAAAGCAGAAAAGATCAAGTACTACCATGAGCATTTATACGTGTGTGTGCACGCATGTGGACACACACACACACACACACACACACACACACACGCACACACACCCACGGAGGAAAGCATGCAAACAACTGCAGTAAACTCTTATTTACTGCACTGCTACTTATGTTGTGGCTCTGCTGATATGGTGGCATTGTATTAAAGAACTTCTTTATTTAAATACTTATTTACTTAACTTATTATTTAGTTATAATAAGGAGAATTGTGCATTATTCTGCAAAGAATGTAATTCTACTTTTTAAAAACTCAAATAATGTTACAGAATGCATTTTTATTGTGCAATAATGGCCATGTGTCATCTAACATTTGCTCCTAACAAAGGAAAAACTTGTCAGCATTTGTAAGAGATGACTTAGAAGTACTTGTTTTGACTAATTTTTTCCTTTTATGAAGAGGCTGGTAATAACTATTACTGGGTACATGTAGCATGAGAAGCTGAAGTCTACTGTTCACTTTAACCTGGCAAATGTTGATCTGATCTGGACAGGCATATGCTTCAGGACTGAAGTCATTCAAATTCAAGCTTCACAAAAGCACTAGGATATAATGACTGTATCAAGTAAAGCCAACACACAAAGGAGAAAGCAACACCTTTAGATACTACCATGAGAACGTAATGACATTTTCCATGGACTGTTTGTCTAGAGATCTGACGGCTAGAGGGGAAGTATACACATCTAAGTCCTTAGGAGCTTCCAGCTGCTATGAGGTGGTGCCAAGAGTGGCACCAAAAGGTACTGGTATGGAAGAAGTGACATGAAGTAGCTGAGGTGACAAGAGGAATGAAACCAGGGAGTGAAGAGAAACAAACAAACAAACAAACAAACAAACAAACAAACAAACAAACAAACAAATTTGTACTAAACAAATAAATAAATAAATGAGTGAATAAAAATAAAGATCAGGAGGGCCTGCAAGTCCAGCGAGAAAAAAACAAAATAGAGAAGTTCCTTAAGCAGTCTAGCAACTTTAAACGTAAGCAGCTGCAGGTTGTGTGATGGGAAAGCTGAAGGGTAGCCTGGCCACTGCAGGAAGCTATGAGTAGTAAACCAGCAGAAATATCATTACTGCAGTTACACCAGACACCAGAAGTGATATGGAAGTGCTTGTGCCTTTCTGGGCTGGCTCGTAAACACCCTGGAATGAAGCCGGAAAGCAACAGCTGACTTAATTTATCAGAAAAAATAGCGTATCTCTGCACAGGTTGATGGATATTAATACTGAGCAATGGAAAAAGTGACAGAAGCTGACAATGCTACAGGGCTCAACCCACTTGCTGCAGATTACACATGAATTCTCACTCAGCTCCTGGCAAACTGAATGAGGGCATTGTGGGGTGTCAGTAACAGCGACTGGCATGGTGCTCCAGCAAGGACTCTGGCAGTGCTAGGTCTCGAAGTCGAGCATAAAGACACCCATTTGAACTGGCTCAAGCTTGTTCTATCAGTAATTATAGTGTATCTAAAATATACATAAAACTTCATTATTTGCACTTTTCAGACATGAAAAGTGCTTTGGGGGAACTCCCAGAAAGATTCTGGTGGAAATCTATCCGATCTTAGCTGACCAAAACTTTCCTGAAATGATGAAGGTGCATTTAATTTAAGACTAAATGGATCCTAATTGCAGACCTCTTTGCTAAACTTTATAGCCAATTTTGGTTTTGACTTGTGAAGGATTTTCTGTTTCCAGGTTTAGATTTTAGCAGCATCTATGTCAATATGGATTTGACAAAACAAGTTAATTAAGTAACGTTAAAAAAACACAAACAACCGTTTAGCATTGACAGTGCCTTCTCCTGCAGTACTTTTAGTTTCCATTAAGGTTCATCTCATCTCAGAGGAATTTGCTTCTTCTTTACCCTCCTCAGGAAAAAAAGACCATATTATGTGTCAAGAGTTACACAATAAAATTAATTTACAGCAGGTAATTAATTTTCCTGAGGAGAATTTTATGCTCTCATTCTCCTGCATAAGATCTAAATATTGTCTTATAAGGTAGACATAATCCTTTCATTTCATTTTTGTGGTATCTTTATATAGATTTGGCTATATTTACTCAGAATAATTCCATTTTGTGTGAAGGAAGATGTAGTTCATTACTGAGGAGCTAAAGAGTTAAAGTCAGGTGTCCCAGTGCTTCCAACATGGACAACATGTCTTTCTGCATCTTGAACAAATCAGTTCATCTACCACCCACAGCCAGTCTGAGAAAGGAAATGACCCAATGAACTGCTTTCAAAGTCATGACAAAAGAGTGGTAGAAAGTACTTTGCTCTGGGGGTAGGCAGAAGAAATGATGAAAGGCTTCTTAGCAGAGAAGGAGCCACAGAGATAGATGGGATGCAGACTCATCTTCAGGTTTCAGCCCTTCCGTAAGAATAGTGTCAGAGCGCAAATTTACTCAGTGGGCTCAGCAGGTCCACTGCAAGTGCACATTCAGCATAGGCAGGCATGCAGACAAACCAACAGTAATATTTATGATGACCCTTAAGCACTTTGAATGTGGACTTGCAGCAGCACAGCTAATGTAGGGACACTGAGTTAAAGGATTTCCTGTTCCTTGAAGTCTGTAGCACTGCCACTGGCACTGTAATTCAGGGATGCTGTGTTCTGAAATGCTGCGCCTGGCTGGTGCCTGGCTCAACATGTGTGCATGCTTGTGGAGTGATTCCACCCTCTTTCTTCCACACATGGCTTCCATTCTTCATTATTTCAGATTTCTAACACATTGAGACAAAAAGAGTCAGAGATGACTAGCGTGCAGACCAAATGAATAGTCATTTAAATGCTGGGCACTTAAATGGAGAGCAGAGCTGCACTGCCAGAAACAGCGCTTACCTTAACAGGGAACTCTGACAGACTGAGATGCCTCCCAGTGGAACTGATGTGAAAACCTGACATCTTTTTTTCACACAGGCTCACTAAACAAGATTAGACTAATTGATCTGATACAGCAAAACTGGCACAAACCCAATAGGGCTAAAACTGTTATAAGTGGAAGAGAATCTCTTTATCTCAATAAGCAGTCGCCTCACAGAGCACAGTGGTATCATCTCCTCTTGAGGCACACACAAGGGCCAGCATTAACCCTAATTACTTCTAGGGGAGACTATACCCCTAAACACTCTGTGGGCTCTGAGCATTGAGAGAAGACGCTCTTTTTCTGCTTGAAGTAATTTTCTTCCCTAGCTTTTGTGCCAATTTTGAAGTATCAGATCAATTAGTTTAATCCTGTTTCATGTGATCGTTGTAGGAAGATGCTTATTTCTAGTCCAGTGCCACAGTAAGACAAAGGTACACCGCAAATTGTTCTGTTTACAATTGTTAGTGTTCCTGAAAAAATCCCCTGATCTTTGCCAGGGTATAGGTTCTCAATGTGTTGGTATGAAAACATTTCTTTTGCAAATGGGTACATCCAAATTTTCAGGTTTTTCAGCTGTTCTAATACCGTGTAAAGCATTAAGTACAGACTTGTATTTCACTCTGCAAATAGGCACCTATTTTCAAATGTTCCAGTTTGTGTGTTTCCACATAGAAGAAATCAGAGATGCTGCCTCTCCATCTTTGCAATTTCCCATTTACAATAAAAACCAAAATATTAACATACAGTATGAAATTCTGGTTTGTCACGAGTAATAATGTAGTTCCTTAGATAATAAAATCATGGACATTTTTTAAAATTGAAAATTGATGCTTTTCTTGTCTTTGCTTGGGGTTTGATTTGCATTATTTGAACGAATGCCTGAGATAATATGTGAATACGTCTAAGCAGCACGGTAGGGTTTTTATGCATCTCCCCCCTCCCCCCTTTTTTTTTTAATCCCCAATTCCCAGCAATTGCCCTGCACTGAAGCCTATGAGAAAGAAGACAAAGGATCCTTTTACACTGCTCTTAATGTAACGAATTCTTTTTTTTAGAGATTACAATTTGGCCTGCAGATAATGCAAAGAAGACAAAAAAGGACCAACCTCACACCTGTAAGCTCTTAAAACATTGACCAGAAATAACTCACCAACTGTAATGCTACATGGGTTGTACAGGAAACAAGATAAGAAATCCACCTCTCTCAAAGCTGATTTAAGGTAGGACAAGTGTGACTTAAGAGTTGCCAGCCTCTGTTGGTGTCAGCACTTACACTGCATCAGATGTAATTAATTCATGTTTCAAACAAAGAGGTAGCTCAAAAGACTATTTGACAAAATGGAAAACAACTAAGAAAATTAGGCATAGGATGCATCTTTATCAGCAGTAGGCTTTACAGCCTTTGGCACCACTTGTTTAAAGGCATGTAAGAGTGTATCACTGTACACAGGTGCTTGAGGCTAATGCAAATGATGATGACTATGCTGTATTAAAATGCCATACCTTGCAGCCTTCACATGTGATGACTCCATAGTGTATTCCAGAGGATTTATCACCACAAATTTTGCATGGTATCACTTCAATTTGTGCTGAAAAAGAAAACAAGACAGATATTTTGGGTATATAATTGTATTTAATTCCCTTTTTTCTCAAAAGGAGATCTTTAGAACTAGAGCTAGAGAGCAGATAACCAGCTGACCCCCAACAATATAAAACTTCTTTGTATTCCATGTCTGTTTCTGACTGCTTTGGTTTGGTAAATTTTAAATGCTTCAAATTATGCTGTTTCTGCCACATCCCACAAAACTCTTCAACATTTTAAGATGCCTCACAATTAGTAAGTTTTTCTTCATATTCCCCTTTTAAAACTATTTTTTTACTGGTTAATTTCATAATCATTGTTGCTAATGACAGTCATTAGGGGTCCTAAATAATAATCTGGATTGTCCTTTCTTACATACGTCAAATATTTGTGACTTTCTATTTTTCTGAGGTAGAAATACATGGCGTATTTTGATGTCTTTTTTAAAAGCAGAATAGAAGTGATGAAGTTTTCACGTTCCTCAAATTACATCTTCAAGACACAAAGATACTAATAGCACTGCCAGAGATAGGCTGGTAAAAGCTTGCTTAACCTCTCCGTCACTTCAAACTATTTGTTTCAACATTGAGGCAGGCAAGGCCCACAGATGGAGTTTAGGTAGCCAGTGGTTGTGTACCACCAGGAGAGTCAGGTATGATCTGAAAATGTTTTAATACGGACATGCCTGAGATCCTTCTATAAACATAGCGATCATTTAATTCTGAGAAGGAAAACACATTTCACTCTCTTCCATACTTTTTGTTTTTGCTAACACAGCTGTTTGATTCCCCCGTTTATTTTGAATCATGCATCTTTCTACTCATTATACTGTCAGAGCACAAACTTTGAAATGTAAGGAAGAATTGTGCCTTTATTTTAGTCATGAACTGAGTATGAACTGAGAAATGTTAAACTTATTTTGTTTCCCTTTGATTTGTTTTTCTATGTAGGATGCATGCCTCCCTGCTATTCTCCTCCTACTTGGAAGTAGCATCACTTTTGGGAAGTACTCCTGGCAGATGTTGTTCCTCCATGTCCAGGGCAGGAACAGCAGCAGTTCTCTGCAACTCCAGTCCCTCATCAAATCCCTGGGTAGAAAAGCGTTTTCGTAGAGCTACCCCAAGCACAAGGATAGTTAACTGGTAATATTTTAATGAGACACATTTAACTCTAAAATGGATTGAGACAGGAAAACAAGATTATTGTCCAGTTGCTAATCCTAAGAAGAGACTCCCATTTCAAACTTGTAGGTTGTTGAAAAGATTAAAAAAACTGGAAAAAACCCATACTTAAAAATGACTGCACATTGTAAGCTAAGCATTAAATATGCTTGTACAGTGTATGCTGTGCAAATATATACCCCAGATTTTGTCCCATTTCTACTAATAATTATTGTTTGTCTCTTTTAGCAGAAGCCATGAGTTTCCTTATTACCACTTCCTTCTTCCTATCACTTTGTAGTTAAATAACCACAACCCAGTACTGTGTCCCAGTGAGCCACCACCACACTTCCCACTGAAATTGGGAATACCCTACTCCTTTATCCACCTATTTAGTGTAGAGGTTTACAGGAGTAAACTGCACAAGGTGAACACTAGCAGGCCCTCTGCTCTGGAAAGTCAATCAACTATTCCCTTGGGACAGCATATCCCAAGGAACCCAGGGAAGAACTTACACAGGTGGCTTGAAGAGACTTCACCTCACCACTGTGAGCTCATTTTCCTGACATACTGCTTCTGATCTGGCATATTTTTATGCATTGCTCAGACAAGCAAACCAGTTTTAAAACTGCTCCTAATCCATGCTATACAGAGGGAATTCCTTAACAAAGAAGCACCTGCAGTTCTTTGGAAATTTTTCCAGGTTGATCCTGCACAAAGATTCCTATGCCTTTTGCCCAGTGGGAAAATAAAAACATTTAAGCATGCACCTCCAGGCACTGCTGTTTGTGAGGCTAGTTTGAGCCACTGCTCACAGGTCTCTGCTTCAGACTCATGTGGATGGAGAAAGTCTCAGCTCTGGGACCATGTGCTGCTTTATGTTTCAAACACATATGTCAATGTCAGAGCAGAAACTACAGTGAGAATGTGAGGGGATCTTCAGGAAAAGACAAGACAGAGAAAAAAACGACATCAAAAATATGATGGTACTTTTAATTTGAATTCCATATGGCATTTGTAACTCTGATAGGAACAGAGATAGAAGAGTTGATCCTGTGACACTGTCTGCAGTTAGCACAGTAGTTTTTACTGTAAGCAATCAATAATTTCATGCATGAGGTGCAATTATAAGCTCTACATTCACGGTATTTGTGGATCAAGTCCCTAAACGCTAAGGCTCTGGGTTTCAATTAATATGTAAACACTATTTCAGACTTGTGACTCTTCAGTTAATTCAAACCTTTATTCAAAAATAACCATTCTATAAATTAGTAAGTACAAGTTGTCTAGGAAATTGCTACCATTTCTCCTTAGAGAACTCACAGGAAAGACATCCTTAGGACACAGAAGGCATTTGAATAAATTTGGAAAAGTATATTTTGCTACTGTCCCCCAGACATCTTTTTTCATGAAACAGAGAAACAATTTCAGGATTCATAAAAGAAATCCTGATTGTAGAGGCCAGATAAAAAAGAAGCCACTGTATTCCCAGAAGGGTCTTGAGCTACTGTAATGAACATAGAGTGTACCATGTTTCTTTTGCTGATATAATCACAAGTCACAGATCACAGAATATTTCTAAGTTGAAAGGGACCCACAAGAATCATCAGGTTCAGCTTTTAAAGGTGCGGCCCATATGGTGACTGAATGCACAGCCTTGATGATATTAGTCAACACAGGCTACTACATCTTTTGCACATCCCATTTTTGATTGTCCACCTATGATCTTACCTTGTTTTTTTTATTCCCTTCACCTATTAGACCAACAAACATTCAGGGACCTGTGTATCAGTCTTTTTTACAGCCATTATACAATCAGCGGCTTTCTTCTGAATTCCTTAAAAATATAAAATGCATTGAAAAAGTACCGCTTCCTAAATATTGAGGCAAAAATGGAATGAACAATCCATAGCAGGAGTTGCCATGATGGTAACTTTCAGCAGCACAGGAACAGAACTTATTTTCTCCCAATGTAGTAAACATGAGGAAAGAATAAGAGCAAAACTACTTAGCTCCACTTCAACAGTCTTTCCACTTGCTTTCTCACCCATTCTTACTCTGATACTATGAGCAAGAAAAATGGCTCCTGCCTCTTTTCAAGCAAGCCTCGGCCTGAGTCCATTTGTCCAATTTTTCAGTAAGCACACTGAGATGCATTACTCAATGAAAGTGCAAAACCACCATCACTCTGATGTCTAAGAAAACATTTACAATGTTTGGATACATGCTGCATGGTGATTGCTCCCTACCACCAACTGCAGCTTCTTTCCTCAGCACCACATGGTCATGTCTCTGCAGTATTTATCTCTTATTTAGACTTAAGTTGAAAGATCTTTAGGAGAAGGGACTGGATCTAGTTTTACGTGACATTCTACAAATAGTAATGCCACAATGGAAATTAATTAATTCTACATGATTAGTAAGTATACTCCACAGACCATGGGATAACCACCTGGAATCTATTTCATTCTCTCAGGATGACAGGAAGTAGAGTGGAATTCTGTCAAGGAAACAAATTCAAAATTGTCTCACATACTTGAAATGAGCACTAGGACATAAAAAATCAGGTAATTAAAAACATCTTCAAACAAAACATTAGCTTAAATGCCGCCCCAAGAAAAATCAAAAGTACACTGAGCTACCTTTTTTTTCACTAGTAAAACATTTACTCATGGGCACATAGTTCATTATCCTAAAAGCAGGAAAATAATCAGGTTTCAAAAGTTATTATATTGGTG
The DNA here is from genome assembly GCA_013397935.1 of Dasyornis broadbenti. Taxonomy (NCBI): domain Eukaryota; kingdom Metazoa; phylum Chordata; class Aves; order Passeriformes; family Dasyornithidae; genus Dasyornis; species Dasyornis broadbenti. The sequence continues at coordinate 275,639 of VZRN01000749.1, forward strand.
AAATTAGGAATGAATCTGTGATAGGAGACAGTTAATTTTCTGAATTCCTCTTGAAAGAAAGGCAAAAGTCAACATGGCAGCTAATGTGTCTGATGTGTATTTCTGGGGATTGTTACTCACATGCATATGATGTCTCATAGAGAAAAACAAACCTCAAAACTTTTATATAATATCAATTTAATATCTGGAAGCTTCACTTGGGAGAGACAGGATTACAATCTCCCAGACCTGCAGCTTTGGTTTAAGGTGAAAAAAAGAACTTTCAATATTTAGTTCTTGATCAAAAGATGCTAATAAAGCATGCCAGGCATAAACTTTGAAAAGGAAGTCCTTTCTCTAATTTGTTGATATAGGAAGGATTGCACTTGGAAGCATCAAGTCTAATCAGAGAACTGATAGTGAAAGAAACAGTTGCTTCACCTTTCAAGAATTCCCATCATCCTCTTGTTAGAGTTCCTTGAAAAATGCTGGTAGATTGCTCTACCTCACTTTCATGTTTCTATCCCTAAGTGATTTCAAATTAAGTACATTCAACATTTTTATCTACTTGCCAATTCTGTCTTTTTTATCCTGATCTCTTTGAATAGGAAATGCTTTTTTCCCTTGCATGTTACTGTCAAGAGAAGTTTCCATTGTAAGTTAGCCTGCCAACTAGATCTTGGCAACCCCTTTACTACTTGAATAGATGTTCTCTGATTTCACAGCAAGACTTCAGGTGCTGTGCATTTTTATTTAATAATCTGAAAATATACAGCTGAGGATACTAGTTACATTTACAGCTTCTGTACTACCTCATGCAGTGAGACCTATATAGTTAGTAATATCTCAGCAATTTAATTAATTCCAGATAATGTTAATTAACGTGTCTGTAGATACATTAGTTGTCAATCACACCCCAAATGAGCCATTAGAGTACAATGGTAAGGCGCAATTCACCCAGAAAAGTAATGTTTTCATAAAATCTTAGCACTTTCGCACAGTGATACATTAAACTGTGACTGTGGGACTGGCTCCTGGACATTGTTAGAGCAACAAAGACTCTGCATGAGCAGTAAAGCTGATGATTCTCAAATATGCCAGTCCTACATGCCATGAGCACAGATATACAAATCCCAAGAAGCAGCAGTTCATGTATATCTCTGTGTCTCACTGGGCACACATATTAGATGCCATCTGTACACAGAATGCAAAAATGTATCATGAATATCAAGGTAAGTGATAGTCCTGGAATCTGGATATTGAGAAATGTGATAGATCATTGCTCAAAATAAAAATGGGATACATTAGTGCAAAAAAGGAAGGTTTTTCATATAAAGGCATGGAATTGTCATGCCTGATTTCTTTCATTGTCACACACCCTTAGCTGAAGTTCTTTTAGTTTATAACCAATGTCACTTGGAAGGTTATTTGGTAATACATTTTCTGTTTCCCTTCCTCTTTCATCATCTTCCAGTGGGAAAAAAATGAACAATAAAACCTATAAAACAAAAGAAAACAAAAGAAAAAAACCAAAAAACCAACCAAATAAAAATAACCAAAACCCCCCAAAAGCAACCAAAACCCCCCCCAAAACCAACCAAACAAAAAAACCCAAAAAACCAAACTAAAATACAAAACAAACAAACAAAAAACAAACAAACAAAAAAAAAACCCCCCACAAAAACCCCAAACTAAAACAAAGAAAAAGCACACTGAATTGTATACTAGCTCTTCTTACAGATAAACTTTGCCTTTTATTGCTGGCTTTTATTTATGGCTAAATATAATTGGCAAAGAATATTTTGAAACCTCAAGTTTTTTTAACGGAAACTTTTTATGTAGTTATGCTGTGAATCCTTATTGTGTGCATTTAAAATCTATTAAAACAAAAGATCAAACCTTAGAAATATGCGTGATAATGTCTGTAAAGTGATGAAAAGTCACTTACTTTAAAATTACATGCTACATATTAGCCTTTTTGCATATGAAGAAATGTGCCTATATCTGCACTGTAAATACAACCTCTGGAAGATGCCTTCATGAATTTCGTGGCCACAGTCATGTTTACTGACCACTGTCAAATGGTTTGAAATAGATGAAATAATACAAGTTCATCAAATGATTATGGCTGCTCCACAGCTGAAGGTAATTAAAAATCGCTCATATTATTTGATTGCTTTGTATCTTATTGTTATATCATCATTTTGGAACAAGTCTGGAAAGAATGGCATACATTCAGTAGAGAAGGTGAAATTATAAGGAGAAAAATGAGCACAGTATAACAACCTTTTCCCTGAGTGCTAATAAGCACTGAAATAAGAAAAAATGTTTTGTTCAAATACTGTTTATTTCCTTTCCTTAGTGTAACTACACCAGATCCAGCACTATTATTTAACTATAATTTATGACTAGTTCAAAGTTGTTACATTTGTAATTGTCCAGGGATACAGATGAGATGAGATTTTCAGATAGATTTAATATCTTGTATTAGACTAATGTTTTTGGACCCAAGGAATACATTCTATTTTAAAAGAAATGCTTTTGGACCCCTAGCTTTTTATCATACCTTAGAAAGGAGAAAAGGACTTCAAGCTTAAAACAGGTTAAGAGTAGCTGCATTTCATTTTGGTGGTCAACTAAAAAAGCTGCAAGATTTGCAAGGCTGGATGATTCTCTGTGAAGCAGAAGTAGCTGTGAGCAAAAAAAAAAAGTAACAATCTTAAGAGCAGTGATATAATGTTGTGAGATAATGATATATTTTGGATCACAAGTCTTTTTTTATTTTCTGCAGAACTGATTATTTCAATTAATGAAAATAATTTGTAAATTTACAGAAAAGATGGTTTTTCATTGTGTTATTACAAGACAGTGGTGGTGATGCAATTTCCTGGACTCCAGAAAAATACTGTGCAGCGTTGGTGCTAATAATATCAGCCCAGCACCCAGAGATTAACACCAAGAGATTAACAATCTGACAAAGGTACACAAATTGCTACCTAGAAGCTTCTTTGTTTCTTTTAATTTGGACAAGACAGAGTGGCTGAAGTGCGTAACAAGCACAAGTGTTCAGGGCTTTCCCGGGTTTTTTGGAACAATTCACAGGCAAGGAAGACAGCAGAAGAGAAGCAGAACTGCTTGCATCCTCTGCAAGGCAGTGATGACTAACAGAGTACAGCCCATTGCCCATATCCCAAGAAAGAAAACTCACGTCCCTTGACAGAAGCTATGGCTCAGAACTTGATCCCTGAAAGGCTGTACTCAGAGAGGTCAGAAAGTGTCAAAGGATCAGTAAACTTTGATAGCTCACCTAGCACTCTGCACATCTGTAGAGAAGCATTTTCGCTGCCTCTCAATGTGGACTTCTGTGTTAATCTACGAACTCTTCTCCCTAGTAACTCAAATTCCCGCAAATTGTGTGTTTAACTTCAAAGGATGGTGCTACAGTAACACAAGTTATCACTCAACAAAAACATGTTGCCTAACTGATGATTTGGGCTCCACATGTGAGTTAAATCAGTTGTTTAACTAAATGATTAAGGCCTTATCCTGGGCCTCAGAAGAGGCCATAAAGAGCTCAGAAACTTGCCCTATTCATAGCGAAAGATTTAAGTATATAACATATGCTGAATTATTACTGTACAGTTTCTGCTTCCCGCAAAGACTCAAGCAATGGTTCTGCTGATACTGCACACTTTCCCTAAAGAGATTATTATGGTAATCCCAAATATTATACTACCCAAGCTATCTTATATTTGAGCTCATCAGATCCAATGTTCTGCAAATAATCTCCAGCAGCTTTAGCTAGTGTTTGTATCAGCAGGATGGAAGCTCAGGATGACTGAGTAGTGATGACCATGTTTTCTATGCTACTATCTAAAACAGTGAAAGCGCATTTGGTAAAAAAACGGCAGCCTATACAGAAAATATGTTGCATATGCAAAGTTCTTTCCCATGAGAATTATATTTAGTATTTAATCTGCAAACTGTTTGTCATAATTTCCAGATGTTTAATTCAAAATGTTTTATAATACATCAGGCAATTAGCAGGACAAGTTATTTTCCCTCCTTACTTCTCCTTACCCAGAAAGCTACTTAAGAGTTTGGCACGTACTTCTGACCTATTGTTTCCTGAGGACAACAATCCATGGCTGTAATTTTTTCTGTTCTGGATAGATGGACTGATGAACTTTGCAAAGGAAGAGTTCAGACACCATGATAAGTATCTACAGTCAGTTTTAACTGTCGAAGCTGGCTGAAATGTCATATAGTAGTCAGGACCTTAAAGCAAATTTGTTATCAGATACGCACAGATCTCTGCTGTACAGTTATGAAGCTGAGCAATACAGAGAGAGATGCTGCAGGAACATGCTGTGAAGACCTGTTTTCCAGGCTGTGGGATCACACACAACCTTATCTTTCCTCACACCCAGCCAAGTGTTACTGCTTGCTGGAGTGGGATGGAAACGAACTTAAAACTTAATTCATCCTGTAGTGGAAGGAGGGTGCAGGGATTATTCTTAGGTATTCTATCTGTGGCAGTACCCTCTTCTCAGCTCTTTGCTACTGGACTGCAGTTGCAGCCCACTCACAATCTTTGCATCCCTCCTCTCCCTCCCTCTTTACCTGTACGGTTTCACTTTGATGCCCACAAATTCCGGTACTTTCAGTAACACTCAAACTCAGAATTCTATGCCATACAAAATCTCCCAGGCAAATGAGGACTGTTGGACTGTTAGATTATAGCAGTGCAGCAAAATGAGGATGTAACTTCCATTGTTTGGCACTTCGTGTGACTGCCATCACAGTCAAAGTAACAATTCCCAATCCATTTTCCTGAATCACTTTTCTTGCAATACCTTACTTTAGACATGATATAACTTCTACAAGGCAAAATTATAAGAGACGGAGGCAATAACAAACAAATAATAATAGTGATTTCAGCCTGAAATGACTCTGAAGCCATTCTGATATTGCCTTCTTAAAACTTTTTAAATTTTTTCATATTTCTTCATATTTTTGATAATCACTATGGATTTTCACTTTTCCACATTCCTATTTAAATCTTTGCTCCATCTTTTGAAAAGCATTTAAATCAGCTGGAGATATTCTTGGATTTGCATCTGTTGCAGTTTGAAAAAATGTTCTACTTACCAGCTGTCTACTTACCAATTTAATTTGCCATCTTTTAAACACAGTAGGAAGAATTAATCTTTAGTAAAACTCCAAGTGCAGTTGTCTCAAGGGTAGACTTGTAAAACATGTTTAATATTTCCCTCTTTATTCTTCACTGTAATGTCCCACATTGTTAAGGAAGTGAAGAATAAAAATATTTCAACTCACCAGTTGCATCAGGTTTTATTTTGGTTTGAATATCACACATTTTGTTGTAAATAAATAAGACTTCCAGGAGCAGAACGGTAGTCTTCCTACTAGCCTACTTATTCACAGTTACACCTGTGCTGTTGCAAAAGTGGAGTCTTAATAGACTGCATTAACAAGATTAAATGGAAGAAGCAATAAGGCACAGACTGTTCCATTTCATTAAAGAAGGGAAGAAGACTGCTGGAGGCACTAAGTAATGAAACAATATTTTCTTTTGATACTCTATTAAAGTATGCATTTCCTATTTCAGTCCAATGATTTTAAAACTTCTTTTTTCTGGAAATTCTGAAAACAAATCTCAGCTTTCCTTTGTCATCAGTTTTTGTTTCAGACATATTTAAGACATGGAGGATTAGAGAGGCAGATAGAAGACGCCAAATTATTACAGATAAAATCCCAATGTTGTGAAACGACACCTATATCCTGCCTACTTTCAGCCAGAGTTAAATTTTCTTCCACTGTTTTCAGACATCATGTGACAGACCTGTCTGCATTGTCCCTGATGAACATCCATTACATTAAAGGAATATTAATTGAATCCCAGTTGCCCTTAGGTTGTACAGACTAGTGGAACTTAGCGGTAAACTCTCAGTATCAACCTCTAACAGAGCTGCTCAGAGCCTGGAACTACTGGTTTTGTTTTTCTCCCTAGGCTTGTGTAATGGCTAGAACTGCATCCTGGTTCACGGGTTACACTTGCAAAGGCATGCAGTGGCTCTTACGCAACAAATGTGGTGCAGCTGAACACATAGCAAGATTTACATTGGCTTTCTTGTCAAAAAAAGAACAAAGCAAAACAGTACATAAAGGGAGAGCATTTTGGCAAGACAGCTGATACATTACATGCATTACCTCTTACTAATTCACTTTTCCCTTTTGCGTCTTTGTGGATTTTCTGTGCTTAGAAAGAATTCCTGTCACCTCCCCATTACATATTCCCAGGCTTTTCTGCTGCATCGTTACTTCACTTCCAGGTAACCTTTCCTTTTTAATCCATTTTCTCATGCCCTAACCTTTTGCAAAAAGAAGTTATTTGGAATAAGGACTGATTCAGATTCTAAGAGTTCTGCCTTGCTAACTCTGCATATTAATTTCTCTGGAATTCATGCCAAAGATAAAACAGAGAGGACTTAATTTTCAAGATTCAGTTTGCCTGATACATACAGAAGACTGTTAATCCTACATGCTACCGGAAAAAAAAACCTGTTCAGAATTGCCATCTCAGCCACTTTCCTTTCAACGATTGCTCAGGTTAGATAAAACAGTTGAGGAATTTTCAAATAAAGAAATCAATGCAAGAGGAAATATTAGGGGAGAGTTCTGAAGTTTATGAAAATAAGCAGAATTATTGCAGATTGGGATAACTATAGAAAATAAACAAACACATGAGCTGGGAATAGTCAGGCTGAAAAGATATTTTCGCAATAATACTGAAAATATTATTTGAAGGATAATAAGGAACAGGATGAGTTAATTACTTGCAACAACTAATTTAAATCTGCAAGAGCATTACACAGCTATTTTTTTTCATGTCTGTTCCTAGAACCAGTCACATATAGACTACATGTGTTGCTGTAGGTTTGTAATCTTCAATACACTCTCAAACTCTTGGCCTGTGGCATTTTGATGAATAAATATTTCCTGGCTTGGTAAAAAATAGTTCTCTATTATTTCCTTAATCAAAGTCCTTTGATGTTATGAAGCATAATTTTTCTTGACTGGGTAAATAATTGGTGTATAATTTTCCTTCTGTTGCAACAGCATTTCATTCTGCTGAAGTACTGACTGCCTAACAAGATCTTTAAGTCTCACTGTTTCATAAAATATTAGAGTTTCCCATTAGACACACTGCTCTCCTCTCAGATAAAAAACAGGGATCAAAGAAATGGCCAAAAGAAATGAACAATATTTAAGTGGGTTTTTTCCCCTCTTTTCCCTCTCTAATGTGTGTAACTGAAAATTAGTTCTGCATGAGTCAGAAAGAAATCAATAGATTGCTGCCAAATACTACATACCCTTCCGATGCATGATTTAGTACCAAACCGGTACTGAGCAATGATGCCAGACACACTGGCTTGCAAATCAAGAACTATCACTTGATTAGCAGCCTAATAAATCACACTGTATGTGCTGTTGGATGTGCTCTGCCTCTACAGGCATCAGGGTGTAAGGACTTAAAGAGCATGATGAACTGTCTCAAACACTGTCAGAGAAGGAAGTTCTTGTAAGATAAGCCACCACAACAGGAACTTAAGAAAGGCACAGATGGTAAACAGGGAAGCGTTAATACCAGACCTAAGTGGAGGTGAAGGTTTGGAATTAGCACACTGGACAAATTCCACTGTCCAGACGGTGGGAAAAGTGCAGATGGCAACAACAGGAAGATGCCAGGCCTGGTGAGGCTGATCTGGATAACCTATCCAGACAAAAATTCCCACCATGGCAAACTGTGAGAAAGAAACAGCTGCTTACACACATGCCATTCCAAGCTATGGGAGCAGTATCTATGCCTCATGGACACTGGGGACCTGGATTGTAAAAGAGTGGTACCTCCAGAAGAACGCTTCGGGATCCCCAGCACTGAGCACACCAGAGTGAAGAAGGATAAGCAGGATGCTGCAGAAATCCATACAGTGGTGGTATCTTTTGCTGAATCTCTCACTCTCTTTGTCTTTCCCCCTTCCTCCTATTTCTATCTCTGCCTCTTTCCCTGCCTCACATTTATGGTTAAATAAAATCTGTACACTTGACTTTGGTGTATGGTCTTGTTCGCACCTTAATTTAGGCAAAGGCATCTCTTAACAATTGGATCCTAACACAGGGCAGGCAGAATTTGGGAGCAGAAGTCTATGCAATATTTATATTTTCTAATGAGACCTCAGTTCCAGAAGAAAATGGAAATATTTTAACTCTTGCAGAAATATAATGATACAACATAATTTTCAGTTTCTACTTCTAGAAATGTGCCCCACTGACTCTCAGCTGAAAAAACCCCTATGTTGAAGAATAATTTCAACAACCAAACAAATACAAAATGAAAATTTCACTCATCTACAGCACAGATTAAAACAAGCTCTGAAATCAATGCATTATAAGTTTCCTTTTGACCACGAAGCTGTCCTATGAGCTGGCTTAATAGCATGAACCAACACACAATCTCAATAAAAGGCATCTCCATGTACTTTTCTTTTTAATTCTTTGAACACAAAGAGATCATAGAATCACAGAATAGTTTGGGTTGGAAGGGATGTTCAAAGGTCATCTAATTCCAGACTTCCTGCAATGAACATAGAAAACTCCTGTTTGCACATTCATGACAAAATATTGCCTGATTGTGTTTAAATATTAAATTTAATCATATTAAACAAGAAGACTTTTTTTTTTAATATGATGAATATTTTTGAGGTAAGTGATTATAGAGAGAAGGGGTGGAGTTTCTAGCACTATTTAATTCTGTACTACCCATGTCACGGTGTGGGTATGGTTTCAGCAGGAGGGAGCCAGGGCCAGCAGTGGCAAGGTTGCCATCTTTTCATGGGCTCAAGGGAGGTGGTGTGCACATTTTGGGGTCAGCCTGGCAGAGCTCTCTGCCACTAGCAGTCTATTCCCTGTTCCTCTGAGCTGCACTTTTTCTGGTTTGGTGCTAAAAGACAGAAAAGGAAGAGAGCAGCGGCAGCATGGAGCAGAGGCCAACCAAGCCACGTGGAGCCTCAGCCCCAACCACAGCAGCTGCAGCCAGAACTGCCGAGACTGCCACTCCTGCTCCCACAAAGCCAGGCCCAGGACAAGGGCCCCCTGACCTGCTTCAGAGCCTCTCAAGTCCTACCAAGTTTTGTCTTGTCCCTGTTTTTCCAGTGTTTTTTTTCTGGGGTAGGGAAGTTGAGCTGCAGCTCCCCCTGACACATACTGCCTTTGTTTTCCCATATACCATGTGGCCCAGCATGGGGCCAGTCACCATTTCTGCCTTTGTCTGGGAAAACCACCCTGGGCACTGTCTTTGGGAAGTGTTTTCATTTGTTCAGGAGTGAACACCTTCTTCTGTGCAAAACACTCTCTCTTTTGTATGTTATTTTATTAATATTTTTGTCACTATTGTGATTTTTCACCAAAGTGTGATTAAAGTTTATAATCTTCCCTAGTTTTTCCTTCACTCTCAGATGAAAGTGGGAGAAAGAGAGTAGCTTGAGTGGGCTTAAGTTTCCTGCTGTGTTTTAAACTAGCACATTAAAAAAGGAAGGAATTTGTCACCACTGAACACTTTGGAATATAGCCTTATTCCTAAATGAGTTAATTCTCTCATCAGTCTAATTTGCTGAGTAGTTAATAGCATCTTATAACACACACAATCACAGAATAAACTATGGAAATGAGGAATGTAAACAATTTATCCCTGTAATTTAGAAAAAAACCCCAAAACTATAGAAATTGTTGCACAGAAACTGATTACTGAAGTACAGCAAAAAACTCCCACAAAACTAACTGCATTCTCCTGAAAGACAAAGACATGAAAATTCAAAAATTGATTGAGTATTACCTTTTTTTGGTAAAAACTACAAATAACAACATGGGCTGCTGAAGCCATGTTGTGCGCTTCTGTAGCTCAGGGAGTCCTTCAGCTTCTTGTTGATATAATCTGGTTTGGTTGATAGCTGAGGTAAAAATGATTCAGCTGAAGCAAAGAAAATCTGAAGCAAAGAAAATCTCCACAGAGAAAACAACTGTGGAGATCAGGAGGGAGGGACGGTGGAATACTCTTCCATCTAGCAACCTTACTCTTATTAAGAGCAGACACAAGATACACCCTATCTTGGTTCTGGCCAGACTGTTCATGTTTGCAGTAGACAAGATGGGCCATGGATGGGACATGGAGATTATTCTCTATCACCTCATGTCATTGTTGGGGGAGGAGGAAAGGGAGTCTCTTCTGAGGAGAAGGGGCTCCTTCTGGTTGAGTAAGTGTGACAGAAGGGGCAGTCAGGTAATGATGGCTCTAAGCTGGAGGGTGCAATTGGGAAACGCCGTTTCCAAGAAATCATGTGTATCTTATACACTTTGTTATTAACATTGACCTCATTGCTCTTTCCAGTAAATTGCTCATATCCCAACCTGTGATCTTCACCTTTTGAGCCTTCAATTCTCTTCTCCAGCCCCAAGAGGGGGAGAGAAAGGGGAAGAGTGTGGGGGGAAGGGACCAACCAGCAGATGTAGATCCAGATGAGATCGAGTGTACACAATCCATCTGCCAGAGTTTGTACAGAGTGTGCCATCATCATACAGCAACTCACTGGTACTGATGTCAGTGAAAGGAGAAAAAACAGTGCTTCAGGTACCGACCCAACTTCAGCAATATGAAGATTATCTTTATTCCCTTCTCTTGACCTGTACCTTGGCTGTGGAAAGACTGTCCATGACTGCAGACAGATTTGAAGGACTTGAGCAAGAATAGAGAGGAAGCATCCTATGCCCCACCAGTACGGATCAGAGTCTCTGCTATTGGAAGTAAGACATCCCCTGTGTGAGAGTACACACCACCAGGAAGCTGTGGTGTTTCTTCCATGACTACAGGGAGAACATGAAGAAACTTTTTAAAAAACCTGGATGACAACTTTATGGAACAGGTCCTAAAGGAATCGACTTGGAAAGATGCCCTCCTTGATCTACTGTTTGTCAACAGAGTGGATGTCGTGAGCAAAGTGGAGATTGGCCACAGCCACTAGTGTCTTGGCCACAGCAATCATGAAGCTACCAATTTAAAATCTCTGTAGACAGAAGGAAAAGTGCCAGCTAAACCTCAGCTCTGGATACAAGGAAAGTAAACTTCAGGCTGATCAGGGAATTAGAAGCAAGGTCTCATGCAAAAATGTTTTTGTAGGTGCTGGGGTCCATTGGTACTGGTCACTTTTTAAATTTCACCTCCTAAGGGCAGAGTAGCAGCAATTCCCAGATGTCGGAAGTCAAGCAGGTGGGGCAGAAGGCTGGCTTGGCTGAACAGGAATCTTCTCTTGGAAATAAGGCAAAAAAAGAAGGTGTGTGCCCAGTGGAAGCAAGGTCAGGAGACATGGGAAGAATACAGAGATGCTGCTGCCACTGTAGGAAGAAAATTCATGCAGGCAAAACTGAACTGGATTCTGGCCAGAATTGTGTGGGACAGTAAAAACAGTGTTATTAAAGAGCTCAGTAGCAAAAGGCAGTGCAGAGATAACGTCAGCCCATTACAGGATGAGGATGGTCACCTAAAACAGGGACAGGAACAAGGCAAAGGTGTTCAATGCATTCTTTGCCTCTGTCTTCAGTACATGATGAACCAAGGGGTCTCGGTACCCTGAGCTGGAGGATGACTGCAAGAATGATCAACTCCCAGCAGACCCTGAAATAGTTCAGGATCTGCTGCTATTGCTAGACCCCTACAAATCTATGGGGCCACACAGGATTCATCCAAGAATCCTCAAAGAGCTGGCTGATGTCATTGCAAAGCCTCTCTCAATGATTTTTAAGCTGTCTTGGAAATCCAGAGATCTCAGCTGACTGGAAGCTGGAAAACATTGTCCCAGTTTTCAAGAAAGGCAAGAAGAAGGAGCTTGGAAACTACAGCCCTGCCAGTCTCACTTCACTGCCAGGTAAAACAACAGAAAAGATTATTCTGGTAAGTATTGAAAAATACCTCGAGGACAATGCAGTCATCACTGACAGCCAGCACAGCTTCATGAGGGGGAAGTCCTGTTTGTCCAACCTGATTTCCTTCTACAACAGCATAATCCTCCTAGTTCCTGTAGGAAACCCAGTAGATGCAATCTTTTTGAACTTCAGCAAAGCCTTTGATACTGTCTCTCACAGGATCCTTCTGGACAAAATATCCAGCCCAAAGACGAGTAACTGTGTTACCTGATGAATAAGAAACTGGCTCATGGGTCAGGCATGAGGGGTCATAGCGAATGGAGAACAGCAGGCTGGCATCTGGCCATTAGTGGGGCTTCGCAGGGCTCCATCCTCAGCCCAGCTTTCTTCAACATATTCATTAACAACCTGGATGTACTCTTAAGGAATACTAAGTAAGTTTGCCAATGGTACTAAATTGGGAGGAGCTATTGACTCTCCGACAGCCCTGCAAGGACATTGACTTTTAACAGAGCTGAGCAATCAACAGCCATATGAAGTTTAACAAGGGAAAGTCCCAGATTCAGCACCTGGGATGTGCAACCCTGAATGTGTTTACAGACTGGGGAATGAGAGGCTGGAGACAAGTGCTACGACCTGAGGGTCCCCAGTCGATGGCAAGTTGAACATGAGCCAGCAGTGCCCTGGCAACCAGGAAGGCTAATCTTGTCCAGGGGGGCATCAGGCACAGCACTGCCTGCTGGGCAAGGGAGGGGATTGTCCCACTCTGCACTGCACTGGTGCACTTTCACCCTAAGTTTTGTGTGCAGTTTTGGGCATGAAGATATTAGAGAGCATCCAAAGAAGGGCCACAAGGATACTGAAGGGTCTGGAGGGAAAGCCTTATGAGGAGTGGCTGAGGTGCCTTGGTGTGCTCAGCCTGGAGGAGACTGAGGGGAGACCTCATTGCAGTCTTCAACACCCTCAGGAGAGGAAGTGGAGGAGTAGGTACTGATCTCTTCACTCTTGTGAGCAGTGAGAGGACTCAAGGAAATGACATGAAACGGAGTCAGTGGAGATGTAGGTTAGATATAAGGAAAAGAGCTTATATGATACCCACCTACTGAGTGAGTATCATATTCCTTACCATACACTAGCCTCTGTGAAGTTGAACAATATAATGGACTGCTAAAAATCACATTGAAAGCCATGGGTGGGGGAACCTTCACACACTGGAACCTTCATTTAACAAAGGCTACCTGGTTAGTTAACACCCATTTAATTGACTTAGTTAACACTTACCAATTTAGCAGAGCTGGCCCTGCCCAAACAAAATCCTAGTGTATCACAGAGTGGGATAAAGGCCCTGTGTGGTGCATCTGATGAATGTGTTTGGGAAGACAGTTTGTATTAGTCCTGCCTGAAGTAAAGGCAAACCCATCTGTGGGATTGCTTTTGCTCATGCACTTGGTGGGTAACGCAGATGAATGGGGAAACACAATGTGTACGTTAAAGGGATTTGATTTTTGAGTGAGAACAGTCTGTAATGTTGAGCTGGGTATGTAATGTTGGTTGCTGAATGACCCTGCCACTATGTGTCATAACTGCCAGGACAATGAGTATGGACTGCTCCAGATACAGCAGTCATGAGCTTGTGATGCAGCTTGCAAACACCTGACAGCACATCAGCCCTCCTGCCCTGGAAGACATCCAGAATCCACAGCCATGGACTCAAGAAACTCAACAGACATCTTGCAGGGATAGCCATTGACTAAGGAAATTGTGCTTGTGTATGTACCTCTCTCTGTATATATGTATACAGTTGGCAGGTGTAGGATCAAGGTACGATGTTGATAATATAGGATAAGGGATGGGTAATGTCTTGGTTCCAGACAGGACAGGGTTAATTATTTGCAGTAGCCAGAAAGGGCCATGTCTAGGATCCAGAAGTTATTTGATACCACCTCAAGTCATTGCCAGGGGCAGGAAGAGTAAGGAAGTAAGGAAGTCTGTTCTGGGGGGAATGTGTTCCTTCCCATCAAGTAACTACGGCAGATAGAGCAGTCATATAACCCTGGTTCTGAGGCTGAGAGTGATCAGGCAGTGCACATTCTGAGTAATCACATGTGAACTCTTTGCCTATCTTTTACACTTTGTTATTATTACTGCTGCTGCCACTGTTCTTTTTCTTATCACATTGCTGTTTCCAGTAAATTGCTCTTATCTCAACCTGTGATCTTCACTTTTTGTGCCTCCAGTTCTCTTCCCCATCCTGCAGTGGGAGAACGGGAAGAGTGAGTAGCATATGCTTTGGAGAATCTCAGTGGGAGCACTAAATTGCAGACTTTCATTCCTAAATCATGCCACACCCATAGATAGAACTCTTTTGCTTTTGTTGTTCTTGGTACTTTTATTAAAAAAATATCCAGCTGTCTGGGGAGTAAGAGAAATTAAAAACAAAAAAAAAAGTGTATATCTGTGTATAGGCAAGCCTACTGGTTCAGAACCTCATTTGGTATGGACTGATGTGGGGCTGCTAAAGTCAGTGAAGATGTGCCAAATTATATTAATTATATTGTGGGTTGGCTCATCTTTTCGTTTATTCCTGTTACACAACAGTTGAAAAATAGAGAGTTATAAAAAAGGCTCAAAGTAATTGTATTATTTTCCTTCTGAAGGCTGGATATGATATATCCCCCGGTTTTAACTGCCAGAACTGTACAAAATTGCGCAGCAGCTTCTAGGTTGTGGCCCTGCACAATTAAGAAGAAGGTGCTTCTGTTCATTTATTTTAGGAAGTAGGTATTGTCCTTAGGGAATGTGATCAGATGAACCTTGCTCTCTCTTTTGCTTTGTATATTCTTCAGCCATGCAAGCTCTGATCAACCTTGCCAGTGCCCTTTTGGATGTTGGCCTTCCTCCTTTGTGGGTACAGAACAGAAAGAAAGTCTTACTGTATCCCGAAATCCTTGTGATCTGTAAACCTAAGTCTTTGCAGCCCTAGGGACATTTCAACAATGTGAATCAAGTTCTATTCCACTTGGAAGCTAAAGATACAAAAATGGTGATGCTACGTTCCAGTTTAAAGAAAAATCAATGGAAATGTAACAAGAATCCTGGTGCTTTAATCAGATGGCATAATATATATGTGATTCCCCCTATCACAGCAAAAGAATCAGCACAAGAAATTGGTAGCAGGACTTTCTGTCAGCTCTTTTTAAATTCTGTTTTATTTTCTCTGAAAAGTGATCCCAGCAGACTGCATGAAGGGGAGCCATGAATGAGACAGAGCATGCTCTAAAGGTCTATTAGTCCACTGTGCAGTACATTTTAAGTTAAAAGACTTCCGAAATAATAAGAGAGGCCATACCTTTATGGACAGAAAATAAGTATCTTTGGACAACCTTACAACATTGAGGTGACAGACTTCCTCTGTTGATACGAACTCTTTAAGTCTTTGAAAAACACTGAATGAGTGTTAAGAACTAGGGACCAGAGTATCATCCATGGAAAAATTGGGAAAGAAATTATGGACACGTATGAAATAAGATCTTCAAACTGCACTGGAAGTGCTGAGCTCAGATTTTCAGCTGGTCTATACGCTATATATAAAAATACTTCCCCATTTAAACTTGCAAGATCTATGTGATTTGTTTTGACTGACTCTTTTGTCTCACCACTTACTTGTTTTACCTTCCAAGAAGTGACTGACCCCTCTTGATAAAAATAGTCTCCTCCCTAAAATGGATGATACATGTCTCAAACACATGTAAAGAGAATTCACATACATCCAGGAGCTAGTCAGGTATTTAAGACTCCTACAGTTCAGATGTTCACACATCACCTAATCAGGCCACCAAACTTTTGCTGTAGGAAACCACCAACTTTCCAGAAAAATTGTTACTGTTTTCATTATTTCAAACCTCGTTGTGTATGTATCTTGCTATTGGATGATAGTATTGGAGGAAATAGTTTGTGATAGGCTATTGCCTGTGAAATATTGATTATTTCTGTAGGTCAGTTTAGTTCTTCTTGTGGTCAATATGCTTTGCTCCAGTCTTCACGGGTTGGCCAATTTATTAATATTTTTACTATGATTTAAGAAAACCAGTAAATCTCTAAATTGTGAGTTACCTTCTGAGATTGAATACTTTGATAGATGCTTTCCAGTTGAAAGCACTGATCTATATTGTACACTTTCCGCATGATAGTCTGAATATGAATGCCATAGTTTGGACATTTAAAAGTACATTTATTTGCCTGCAGAGGATAAATAGCTACACGCCCCAAATTTTGAACGTTAAGGGAAATAATTTTGATGCAGCTCTTGTCTTTTCTCTGTGTGTCCACAATAAATTTCAGCTTTCTGCAGCAACAGAACCATTGTCTCCTGAGCACTTGGTCTGACCTGTTAAAGAAAGCTGTGCTTTACACAGACTTATGTCTCAGAAGGCAAGCGGAGATAAAACTAAGATGGTATTTTTTTTTTTTCTTTAAGCAAGAGTAAATTGCATTCTATAGTATTTTATAAATCAGAAAAATCAGCAATATTTTTCTCTCGTTGCTGAAGTGATCTGTTAAGAAGAGTAGTGACTACACATTGAAAATAAAAACTAAATCAGGACTCATACAAGTTAGGTAATTAAATAAATTATATTAAAATGAACTCTTTCCAACAGTTTTCTAGTATCTAATTGTAAGCCTTACTCTTTTGTACTTAACCAAAGCACAAAATGAAACCTCCTGGTTTTATTCCTACAAACTGCTGTGACCATACCCTGCTTCCTGAAATGTGTTCCAATTTAAACTCTAGACTCCCTATAACCATAATGTCCACTTGGAAACCTAATAAAGTGGGACAATTTATCTGTCAATGGCCACAATCACTACTCACAATTCAGTGCAAGACCTCTGTATTTCCACTTTACTGTAAGGAAACAGCAAATTCTCTCTGGGACCTCTTCACTATATGCATTAGCAAATGGTATTTTGATTGGCTGCAATGCTATATCTGAACTGTGCTTGTATGATGTCCCTTCAGCCTGCCAAGCCCCAACACTGGAAACAGAGAGGTGAAGTAACAAACACATCAGAAATATTTCAGTGGGCATCCTGAACCTAATGAATTTGTGCTCCATCTAGCTGGGAGGAGAATGGAGATCTTGTGCCTTACATAAAACTCAGATAGTTTTCACAAACAAGAACACTGCCTGCCACATTATAAGGTCAGTCACAAAGAAAGCATCACTGTTGGGTTTCTAATCATGAATCTCATGCTCATTAATAATACACAAAAGAACATCAAACCTTCCTAAAACAACAAGCTCAGAGCTTTGCTGCAATACCTCTGCCAGCACTTCTCCTTTGCACTCCTGAAGACACATATTGTGCTTTTGACAGAAAGAGTGAGTGCTTTTAAGTCACTGCTCTAAATACTACCACAGGCTTGTTTCCAAGCACAGCATGTGAATAATAGATGCAGAATGCAACAAATTTAAAAATAGTGAAAAGAATTAATTATTAACTAAAGATCATGTCTGTTGCAGGCAGAAGACAGGTAATAGAGTGAGCATGAGCCAATGTCCTGTGCTGCTATTTTAGTTACTGTGTTCAACAGAATCTTCAAGCACATGACAAAGCTTGTGGCATTGTCTTTCAAAGCTCTCCGTGAAGGCATGAAATGCAGAAAAACTCTAATCAGTATGACAGCTTTATTCAGACTGGTGACATGTAAAAGATATTCACTCACACTGAGATACATTAGGGTCAAAACCAAAAACCCCCAAAGAACAGAGACCCCTAAGGCTTTGGTACTTGGACACCTGTCTCTTGAGACACTCAAAGTGGGATTAATAAACCTGTATGAAGCGCTTAAATGCTTCTACAGTATTTAGGCAGCCAGTGATTTGCCATCGGGTCTGGGTTTGTGAACTGCTAACACACAAAAGCTGGACACGAAAAGCCAGCATCTTAGGTGCCTTGGGCAACATATCTAGGGATGTTTTTCATTTTGAAAATTTATCTAATTTCTTTCTCAACAGCAACTAACTAATAAAACTGTACTAGTGAGACCGGAATATGGGTGAAGCAGTGAACGAGCTATTCTTATACAATCACTAGACACACCAAATGTAAGCATTTGCTTACAGTGATGTTTTTGCCCCTTTGCCCAAAGTATCTGACGTGTTTTTCTGACTAAACTTTAGTGAACATAGCCATCACTTCATTAAGGGTAAATGGAACACAGCTTTGCCATCCTAGCTGTATAAAACATACTGGGTGGGGTTTTGTTTGTTTCTCTGTTTTGTTATAGCTACAGGGCAAAGAATAACCTGTTTGTAAGCCAATGCCTGACAGCCTTTGGGATGTTGCCACATCTGAGACAAAGAACTACGACCTGTAAGCCCAGAAAACCTCTGCAGACCAAGAAGTGCAAAATGTTCAAGCCACACAGAACTCCAGGGACATTTAGGTAATCAGACAAATGTGTGCTGGTGTAGTAGGAGCAATATATGAGAACACTTTCACAAGACATGGTGAGAGGCCTCAATAAGAGCCTCCCTTTCATCAACTGATAAAGCTTATCACCAGCTATGGAACAAAGGGGAAGAGTAATATCAAGCGAATCACAAATACAGCTTCCTGCCATGCTAGTGAAATAATACATCCTTGTCAGAAGCCTTTCATCCAGCCATTTTAAAAGAAATGAGAACAAGCTGTAAGAAGAGGAGACCACTAGGAGAACAGTGGTGTTACTGTAACTTTTTATCGCTGCTGCTCTGTCATTATGTTGGGTATACTTTTCTGTCTTCCTCTTCCAGGAGCTGCCAATGAATTTACAGAAGTGAAATATAAACTTTTACCACCTACCTCTTAGATTGAAAAAAACCCTCAAAATAACCAAAGCTAAATACAGAAAATAGCTGACTAGCAGTGTTAGTCATCCTCATAAAACATAAAAATGTAAAGCAAGAGGATTCTGGTTTCCTAGGCCATGAAATATAGCCCTTCTTCACTGGTTTATATTGATTGTTCTTGAAAACAGTACAATATATAACTTCCTAATGAGGTAAAATAGCTGATGAAATCTAAAAATACTGTTAAAAAAAAAAAAAAGTACAATAAAAAATATTTTTACTGGCATTTTTAATTCTGATATGTGTCCAGACAAGACATATCTACTTGAAAGATTTCCCACTCTGTGCTGAGACTGAGAACTTGACTTGCTTTAAAAAGGTAAATGAACGGTACAGCAGAACAACCGTATTTATCATTTAACATTACATACCACAATGCTGTCTGTTGCACTCTTAAACATGGAAGTACAGTTGTATTAGATGCCAAAAATGCAATTGCTATTAGAACTGTCTTAATGGTACAGTATACTCAGGTCTGCCTATAACCACCTTTCTACCTATTTTTCTTCTCCCCACAAATGCTATTTATGGGGAAAGAAAAGTGTATGTCATCTACCTCTTTGCACAGATGTTACACACGATGCAATTACTATGATTTTCTGCACCTCAACAGTGCAACCGTTTCCCACAACTACACAGAGGTAAAAAAATCACCCTAACTCAAATTACTGTATAAGAGACAGTCCTTACTAATATAGTTCTTATTACTTAAGATGACATTGAATAATTATGGATAGTATTACTATTTTAAATTCAGGTGGTTCTACACTCAATTATTAACCAACCCTACCTCATGTTCCCTTGGACACTAATTATTTCTGAACATGTGATTCAGGAAATATGAAGAAAACTGTAATACCGGTCCCACTGAGAACTACCTTCCTAGGCAAGAGGGAAACAATAAGCCAGGGATATATGCTGTTAAGTGCAGCCCATGTTAATACCTTATTCACTGTATCTTTAGTTGTTATAACCAAGAAGGCAAAAGAAACATAAAATTCTGCAGTATTTGGAGGTTTTCCTCATACTGTCTTAGCAAGTGTTACTAAGAAAATCTGGCGTGCAAATACAAATGTTTTGCTTCACAGAAAAATGCTAAAAAAGTTATTAAAAACCTCATGAAAATTGTTTTACCCAGTAAAAATAATAAACATTAAGAGAAAGGTAAGAAAAGCAATCCAAACCAGATGTTTTCAACATGTCTACATGAAACATTTTGTAACAAATTTCTCTCTCCACATCATATGTCTAAAACTTTAATTGGCAGACAGTAAAGTCTGATAGGAAAATAAGTCTTTTAAATACCTAGGAATGAAAAGCAAATTGAGTTAGCACAGTGTAAGATGCAAGAAATTATATAATGTCAATCCTGTTTTATACAGTTCAGTCTTCAAACAACATGTCTGGGAGAAAATATAAATCTCTTCTTTCAAGTGACTCATGCTCTTTTCCCAAAAAGTAGTCAGGGCTATTAAATGCAACAGCAGGCTCTGTGCTTAAGGGTTTCTCAAATGTGGATGATACTAAGAGTTAGTATGTACCTATATACAATTCCCTCTTCCTCTTGCAAATCCAAGTATCAGTAACTAGCTATGAGAGAAAAAGCTTTCATTGGGCAACTTTCAAAATTATCTTTTCTGCTGAAAGAATGTCCATTATCTCCGAGAAAATGCCCCCACAAGGAGACATAAAAAAACTAACTGAAGTTACAAGATTATAGACTGCACAACTGTATCTTTTCATTGATACGTTTACTATTCTGCTGAAATGCAACTAAACCACTGAAAACAAAAACAAAACCAGAAAAGAAAAACCAAAAAAACCACCAAAAACAACAAAAAAAAAAAAAAAAGGGAGTTTCAGATGGCTTGTGTCACAGTCATAGCACTGCTCAATTTCCCATACCTGTTGGTTTTGTACCATCACTTGTCCTTATGTCATGCACACTGCTTCAGCTGGATTTCCCCTAACACACTCAACATCAGACAAGGCTTCTATAGAAGGGGGCACGATAGGAAGCCAGAACTCTGTTCTCTCCAACTACCTGACAGGAGATTGTAGTCAGGTGGGTGACAGCCTTGTCCCCAGGCAACCACTGAAAGGATGGGAGGAGTGCACTACGGAAGACTTGGGCTGGACGTCTGGAAGAATTTCTTTAAGGAAAGAGTTGTAAACATTAGAACAGACTCTCCTGGGAGGTGGGGGAGCCACCATCCCTGGAAGTGTTCAAGAAATGACTGGACACGAAACTTAGTGCCGTGGTCTAGTTGACAAGGTGGTGATCAAAGGTTGGACTCAATGACCTCAGAAGTCTTTTAAAACTTAAGTGATTCTATAGCTCAGTGTCAGATAACAGCTAGTTTTTCTAAGCAAGATGGTCATATGATACTGTAAGGATTGTAGTATATATTACCTATTCCTTTAATTCTGACTAATCTGCACTTACAAACTTTTACATTGGATCATCCCAGGTATAAGAATGACCCAACAGCAAACACTCATCTCCATTCTCTGCAGGAAACACAGATGATCCTGGTCCACAGTGGTACATTTACTTGAGCAAAGTTCGATTATCTGCAAAGACATGGCATCCAAATCCTTTGCGTAAGTAATGCACCTAAATATATTCTCAGTAGGATCATAGACACTGAGCTGACAAAAAAATTATTTGAGAACAGTTATTATGATCTTTATTATCTTTTATTACAGCCTCCACTCTTACTCCTAGCAGGATGCATGCAATTAAGTTACATGTACTGGGTATCACAAAAAATGATAACCTTTGATCACTTCTCCAAAAAGAGGTGGATTACATGTTTCTCCAATTTAGGCTAATGATGAATTTGAATATTTTCTTCCATCAGGGTACCTATAAGAATCTGGAAAACAGTAATTGGGTCTTCTTTTTCTTTCACCTCTTCCTCGATGATTTCAGAAGAAGTGCAGTCAAGCGCTATTGCTTCCTGTTAGGTCTCCTTTCCCAAAAGCTGGCTTAAGGTGTTTCCCTGCTAGCTTCCCAACACTTTAACTACCCATCTTATGATCAAATCCTATTTGCTAACCTCTTTCCTGAAAGTATTCATGGATTTTATACAGCCATTTTAATAACACAGTTTCTCTGCTTTCCAGTAGAAGTTGCATGAATTAATTCTTCAAGTTTCCTCTTTCATCACTAGAGCCAGAATAAACAAAAGGGAGACTGTATCTGTTTGCCTTGTTACTGCCACCTCTGACTTAATGCATCATGTGCAATTTAGAAGGTGCATGGTAGGTTTTCACTGCAAGGATCACCTGACTTCCTATCCGCCACTGTGCCAATGACTCGCTCACCTGCCCTTTGCACTGGCCACTTATTGCATGTACACTACATTGCAGGCTAGGATTTTTTTCTGTATCTTTATCAAACATTTCAAAAAGTTCTGTAAGTTGCAATATTTATTTGTTCACGGCAAATAACTGCAGTATCAGGGCTCAGCTCTTGCCATGTGGAACTGGCACAGAGTCCTTGGTAAATATTTTCGAATGAAAATTACCAGGTCACAACCAGTTACAAGAAAAAGAACAGGCTATTTGAAGAAGTCAGATTTGCAAGATCATTAGCACCCATGTAGTCAAAATTTATTAGAGAGGCTAGTAATAAAACCCTTTATAACAGATTTGCTTCAGAATTCAAACATAATTTATTTTGAATCAAAACTATTAATGAAAATCACATGAAGTGCAATAAAGGCACAAATGTCATGTTGTGACAGACAATTTTCATATCACGTTGTGAAAGACAATTTCCACCAATCACCTAGAAGAGAGTATTTGCTACACAAACTTAAATGAAGAGTTAACTAGGGATTTTGAAGCAACAATCATGTTGCATTTGACAATTATGTTTTTGCTGACCATAAGTACCCAAAAGGATTTCTTTTCCAAAGCTACTATGTCAGTTATAGCTTTTCTTTACAGAAACTTCAAAACAATGCAAATCAATCAATTGAATAACTGCTCTAGAGCAGAACTATGTTTTTGTGGTATTTAAGTAGTAGTTACTGACATATTCAAGAAAAATATCCTGACTGATGAGCAGCTGAAACTCATGTAATCACTCTACATATTTCAACTCTGTATGTCTCTGGAGTTTCTGAAGTACGTTGATGTAATTTAAGACATGCATGTTTCTTCTGATTAAGACGTTTGGATTGTAGAAAAACAGACATATTACAGACTGAAGAGTACTGAGGTCCAAAGAGTCTGCAGTTTAGACTACTTTCCCCAGTAGGTAATCAAAACCAAACTATTAGTAGTATTAGCCTCTTATGAAAATGAACAAAATGTGATCTCATCTACTCCAGGGTTCTTGTTTAGTAGGTATGTGTTTACCGTAAGAAACCCATTCTGGAACCATAAAAAATTATTTCCTCTTAGGAAAAACATCAACTGTTTATGGATCTGAATGCAGAATCAGCAAGGAAATGGAGATGCTGACACTTCCTTTTCCCCAACAGATCAGTTAATGACTGTGGCAGGCTAAGTATTTCTTCTTGCCTAACGGATTTGAAGGCACATCTCTTTTGTAAACTACTTAACATGCCTCAGCAAAGTCTAAAATGGGATTTCTATCTCACTCAGAACTGAACTGTGTAAGTTCTGGAGCTGAAAAATTTCTTCTATTCTAGGACCTGTGAATTTTACAGTATTTGAGAACACCGAAAACCACTAGATGCTGGAACAGTCATTTACTTGTAGTTTCCATAAGGAAATTTCAGTTTAGAAGACACAAGTACAGAATCCAGTATGACGGACTACCCTCGTGTGCAGAGTGCCTTTAACAAGCCATTCAGTGTGGGTACAGAGGAATCATGTGCCTGAGTCACTCCTATCTGCACTCCATAGTTTAAAAAGGAGGAAGTTGCAATTAGAATTCAGACAATGCTTCACAGTTCTGAACATTAAGGGAAAGAACCTTTTTTTTTTTAAGGACATTGCTAAGTTTATCCATTTTGAGGCTAACAAAGAACGAGATTTATCAGAGATTTTAGCAAATCAATCCAAATTGTTACTGTTGTCATTAAACAGGAGTTAGAGAAAGCTAATGAGGCTGACATGAGTATTCAGAATAAAGTTAAGAGAGATAAGGTACCTGGAGAGTAGAAAGGTGGTAGTTGGTAGAGGAAGGCCTATCTTTTATTTTAGGGATGATACTGATACACAAGAACAAAGATTTCTCCTCTGTGTTAATCTTGATACAATGAGGAAATAGTTCATTCAACCACAATTTTAAAAATGTGTTTTCTGTTCCAGAAGCAAGTTGATCTTTCTAAAACACACTATTTAGAAGTACCAAATTACAGGTTATTGTCTTTGTTTACATAAAATGTATCCATGCCATAATACTGTTTAACACTGTTGAAAAGCACTGATGATTATTTTGATCACTAGAGACCAATATCAGTACACCAGTGGGCTTTTTTGCAGTTTTATTGTGTTGTCCTGAGGAGGATTCAAAATCTGTTTCAGTTCCTGAATAACTCATCAAGCTCAAGCTTCATTTGAGCAATACAGCCCTGGTAACAGTTTATATAGAGTCATTTCAGGCAACAGAACTGGAAGCTGGTTTTAGCCGACCAGATATAAATGATGTGCAAGGCTGGACAGTCCTTGTCACAGGTAAGTTTTTCACTACTGTTTCCTCTTCTGTGGTTTCTAAAGTTTCAAATCTAAAAGCTATTTCAGAGTGCTATTATTAGGACATAACAGTAGGTCTGCTTTAAGCCTATGACAATATTAGCATGTGTCAGCACATGTTTAAGCTCAAATTGTTAACAACACCTCTCATCTTAGGTTAGAAGTTAGGAAGATACTCTGTACTGTGAGGGAACAGGTTACCAGAGGCGTTGTAGATCCCAACCCCTGGCAGTGTTAAAAACCAGGCTGGATACGGCCTTGAGCAACCTGTTCTAGTGGGAGGTGTCCCTGCCCATAGTAAGGGGAATTGGGATTGGTTGATCTTTAAGGTCCTTTCCAATGCCTTAACATTCTATTCCATGACCCTGTGATTCTCTAGGCAAAACAGGCCCAGCTGCTGCAGTCCCTCCTCGTAAGAGATATACTCTAGACCTCTCACCATCTTCGTAGCCCTCTGCTGGACCCTGTCCAATAGCTCCTTGTCTCCTCATCTCACTAGCTCCTGAGGAGCCCAGAACTGGATCTAGATATGCACTAGTCCAGATGTGGCTTCACTAGGTCTGTGGGTGAGGATCATCTCCCTTGACCTGCTGGCCACACTCTTCCCAGGATACTATCAGCCCTCATGGCTGCAAGGCATGCTGCGGGCTTACAGTCAACTCGTCATCCTCCAAAACTCCCAGGTCTTTTTCTGCAGAGCTGCTCTCTAGCAGGTCGGCCCCTGACCCGTACTGGTACCTTGGGGTTATTGCTCCCCAGGCGCAGCACCCTACACTTGCCCTTGTTTAAGTCCATTAGGTTTCTCTCCAGGCTATTTTCCAGCCTATCAAGGCAGCACAGCCTTCAAGTCTATCAGCCACTCCTCCCAGTTTTGTATCATCAGACTGCAGGCATTTTTCATCCATCGAGAAGATACAAATACAAAATTCACAGCTCCAAGATATAATGCTGGTTTATGAGTGTCCAAGGTTCTTTGGACCCATAAATGAATGAATGCCATATATTCAACTTCTGTAAGCAGTCTATCATCCTTGACACATATAGATGGGCAACTTTAAAGAGGTAATTCAGCTAGTGTCCAATGTACATAACTTATGTAAATAAGACACAATTCACATGGAAAATTTCAGCTTCTGATGTACTTTTATTCTGCATTGACAGGTACATCCTATGTCTCTCTGGACATCCTCAGTGTAAAATTCTCAATAAGACAAAACATCAAGCTTACACATTATAATTTTTAGTACAGAGCTCATGAAAGAACACAAGCAATGGAGATGAAGCAAGTATTATACAGTTTGAAGTTTGTGGTGCCACACTTACATAATGTATTCCTACTTAAATTACCTATTCACTTTGCTAAAATTTATCTGCCCTGTATGGCAGGATGAACTGAAATAACATGGTGACAGCTTAAAGACTGTTCGCATGAGCTGAGGACAAAGGATAATTACATTCATAGGATAATCTTACATCTCTGTGTACCAGAACAGTTATGCTTCTTTCCCAAGCATTTTGAAATGAACATATAGTGCATCTAGACAATCACTTATGTTGTGGTTTAGCAATGGTATTTTCCAATTTAATGCACCCATTAAAACCACGTGCTGCTCCCCTTCTCCCCTCCCCTCCACCCCAAGTGCACCAGAGCAGGGAATTGGAGACACAGAGGTTAAGGATTATGGGTTAAGGTAAGAACAATTTAATGGAAACAGCAATGAGACAAGAAAACAAACAGTAGCTGCAACAATACCAGTGACAGAGGGTACAAGAAATGTAACTATACACAAGAAGCCCCCTACCCGACAACAGACAATACTGGACAGCTCTCTCTGCCAGGTTTATTTGACTGGAAGAAGCCCTCCTACTCGGGAGGCAGTCCCTTCCCCCAGACCCTGGCAATGATGTGAAGTGGTGCAGAATAACCTCCATGTCCTCTTCTGGCTACTGCAAAAATTAATCCTGTCCTGGCCAGAACTAGAACTCTTCATCAATACTGGTGGGGGATGAGGCAAATTCATTGCCCAACATGGTATACTGTATGATAAACACATGCAGCCCATGAAAAGAAATAGCTGTGACTCAGCTAATTTACCTTTTTCTTTAAGCAAAGACTGTGACATAAATTTGTTGGGGAGCAGTGACCAAGACAAAAATAGGAGAAACAGCACTGTGTAAATTTTTCAGCTGTTTTTCTTAGACAAAACAACAGAGCAAAGGGAAATACTAATGGCAATTGCAAAAAAAAAAAAAAA
>VZRN01000749.1:302499-315321 GCA_013397935.1 Dasyornis broadbenti
GTTCAACACCAGGGTATTTAGATGGAGCGTAAATGAACAACATTTGCACAAGGAATATGTGCCCAACGTTGACAATGGCAACCTGGCATTGGAGCAGTATGGAAAATTGACCCTGAAGGAACAAGTCCACAGAAATACTCTTTGGTTATCTGAGACAGCATTGTGAGACTGGGATTGGTGTTACACTAAGCTGGCAAGAGAAGGTTTTACAAATATGCACGTATAGCTACCAATAAAATATATCTAGCATGAATATTTCCTGCAGCATCATACAGTGTCATCTACTTAACTGGTCCTGCATGACTTATTTCAATCTCCACCCTTCAAGACAGACTTTACAAATAAATTATTTTCCCAAAAGAACTAGTGACTAGTGAAAAACTCGACTTACAGGGAATATGGATAAAGGAATAGGTTATTCAACTTGACTAAGATACTGCAATAGAACCCACGTGAGTAGGTATATTTTGTCTTTCCCCCTCTGGTATTCAAAAATAATCTTCTTTACTTTGCTTTGCCTTTTTGTTCCAAAAATGGCAACAGCAACAATGGTATTCATCACAATAAAAACCAAACCAAGCCAAAAAATCCCACAGTATATTTATACAGAATAGTAATAGTAACTTCACAGATTCCAAAATATTCATCAACAGAACCTGGCCCAAAGGGAAGTAGATTGATCTGAAAGAGCAAAAGGGAAAAAAAGGTAATTAAAATCATCACTGCATAAAATCAGCTTGTCAGGGAGAGATTGACAAGTTCATGCTAATGATGACCTAATAATGGACCACAGTTTATTGATTTTGTGCTAAAAAAGGGATCAAGTGAAATATATTATAAATTATATTAATTATATAGATAAATTTTCATTTACTCTATAGGTAAAAGAACGGCAAGAGACGCCCCCCTGGTGGTATTTAGCCACTCTGTTTAGAAACTTTGAAATAATCAGAAAGTTCAACACAGCTGAACAGCAGAGGAAATATGTCAAATGTCTTTTTGAACTATTTTTTTAAAGAATCTCTCACAAGACTTCACTGACAGTGGATGCTTCTCCTAGCATTATGCAGTCTATTGTAACTTGCTTTGAAATGCTATCTAAGTAATCAAATAATAATTCAATTTTCTGTAATTTTTGTATCAAATCTTATTTTGAGTAAAACAGGTATTCCATAGAGAAATAATCTTGTGAAAAGAAGCTTAAGAGTTTTGAAGAATAATCTAGCAGATGAGGAAGAAATGCTACAAAATCCACAGTGGGGGATAAGTGTGATGAAGAAGAACCTTAAAAAAAATTATGACCCATAATTTACACAAAAATGAACTAAAAAACCCCTACCATTTTAAAAACACAATACTTGTGGTCTGTGAGATTTCAGTCCTAAGGAAATGAGTTACAAGTACCAGAGAATTTCTTTGAGTGAAACACAAAGGACCAAGATTTGAGAAAAGGCTCGAACAATTTACTCTGGTAAACAATTTACTCTAGTGTGATACAATCTATGAATATACTTATGCCGTTTAATCCAAAAGACTTTTAAGAAAGATGGGACCTCTGCAAAAAGTGCAAGTTGGTATTAAAATACGATTTAGGAACAAATGCAGCTTTATATTTAATCCTATCTCAACAATAAAATGCTGTCACAATTACTTTCTCAGAGAGCTAGAGCAGACATATTTCTTAGTAAGCAGACAAAAACATGTATTTCAATACAGATATCAAAACACTACATTATAATACGTATGCATGACATGAAAATTATGTATTACCAATGCCTGCTAAAAAAATGTTGCCCAGACCAGTTGTGGATGCCCCACCCCTGGAAATGTTCAAGGCCAGTTTGGATGGAGTGTTGAGACTCCTGGTCTGGTGGAAGATGTCTCTGCTTGTGGTGGTGAGGGGGTTGGAACGAGACAATCTTTAGGGTCCCTTCCAACCCAAAGCACTCCATGATTCTACGAATTCACCTGAGACACAATACAGTCATTGGTCACAGTCAGCATGTGTTTACAAGGGAAAGTCCTGCTCAACCAACTTAATTTAATTTCAGCTTTAAAATTCAGAGTCAAAGCTGTGTTCTTATTTTATTGTTTAACTATATTAAAAATGCATAGATACCTTTAAAAGTCTATACCAAGGAAAAATCTAGTCCACTGACAACAACACAGAGCAGCACATTAATTGTCCATGGTATTTATTGACCCCAGTGCAAAACCAAAGGGGCGATGGAAGTCAAACATAGGTCACAAGTGAGTTTGGCTGAACAGTCTTATGCATTTAATTTTTTTTTTCCAAGTGTCACAACTCCAGGAAGAGAAATATAGCATATGTGAATAAAATGATAATAACAACAAAAATTATTCTTGACTGGCTTTATACTTTGACAGCTTTAGATAACCTTACAGGATTGCATTGATCAAGTGTTCTCTGTTAAAGTACAAAGCACCACCTTCATTTATGTTTAGTCTTTGATAATGCCTATTCTCTGATTGTTGTAGTCACATTCAAGGTGATCTTTTTGAGGTCCTTTAAGACAGCATACTGCTGCCATTCCCTGCAACGTTTTAGGCAACCTCAAGCACTAGGCAAGAATAAACACAAATCCTAGTCACATCAAGGTCTTTGAGAAAGTATTTTCATGTCCATCCCCAGAGGTACACACTTCACATAAATAACTCAAGTAATCTAGGAATTACGGGGACCGATCTAGGTCATTTTTGGTGCCTTGTTTTCACTTTCTGAGTTTTAAGATAGGAGAAGGGAGAGAGAAGTAGAGCCTGAGAGCAAGATGATGGCTCACACAATTCCTGACCTGCGCATTTATTGGATTTTCTTTAGGCTGTCCCCCAGCACTTCGCAACTCTAACATGCAAGCAGTGGGCAAAGATGCAGAGATCTAAGAAATATTTCATGCCACACTGTTGTAAGTGGAATTCTCACAGAGGCAAATGAACTCTATTTAACAAATTATGTTCGTTGTCTGACAACCATTGTTAGCATCCTGCAAAAGGAAGAGCTGCAATTTCGAAAAAATGAATTGCAACAGGTTATATGAAAAAACCACAAATTATCAAAGAAGTATATCTAAACATCTAATCATATAAATAACCACATATGGACATAGATAAAAAATACATATAACTTGCAAAGGATCCTCAGTCTTTTGACTTAGTAATACCAAGGTAGCTTCCTGAGGGTAATTATGATAAAAAATTTTCTTCTGCTCACATTCCTGGTGATAGGGAGCAAGATACTGCTTCAGTGTCTCCTTTTGCAAGGATAGAAGACTGATTTTTGGCTTTCTGACTTAACAAGAATATTATCAAACCCAGTTTCAACTTAGGATATCTTTTTACTTTTTTTTTTTCCTTTTCTCTTCATAAAGTACAAAATGTTTTCTAAACACCAAAATGCATTTTTTCATGTTATGTACTTTTGGAGTTTCTCAGAAAACCCCAAAACATAAATATTTTTTTTAGATGTGGACTGAAATCCTTCCTTTACTTGACAAGGTCCTGTAATTTGTTCTTGTAAAAATCCTGCTTTCCTCTCCTGCCAGTATGATATTTATTTTCTCCTGACTTAAAAGTATTTTTCTCTCTGTTCTGCATGGCATATCTGCCAACAGCGTTTTTCTTCAGTATGAACTTGGCTCTCAGCTATGATATCCATTCATGGATAAATGTCATCCCCATGTATTTTAAGTAACATTTTCCCCTTTATATTTTCTTCCAATGAAAATAATCACCGCTTCTTCACAGGATGTAAATATTTTCTTTATAACTACAGTGTGAAACTGGAGCTGGCTTTAATCATTGTGTCAGTGAAATTCTGCTTAGCAACAACAGAGATTTTTTTTTGCCTATGATTACTGCCTTTAGACTGAGTAGCAAAGGAGCAGTTCTGATTGTGTAAATTCAAGTGTCTAAAAGACACCCATATTGTAGGTCACTGTTTTTAAGCGAGGCCCAACTTAAGAGACCTGAACTTTGCTGGAGTAACTAAAACAGCTTATTAAAGAATTCTAACTGACAGGCTCAGCTGCACAACAGCGGACACATGAATCACTTGGAGAGCAAAACGCAACCATGTTTACTGTCTATTGTTTAGCTTTTTCATGACAGGTGGATAGAAAGAGAATTTGGTTCTGCGAAACATTAATGGTGAGCTGCCTTATCCTCCCTTCCATCCATAAACCTGTGCCATAACAAGAAGCAATCTGAAGATACTTTACTATTTAGCATGCCTTCCTTTGCTACTGGGTAGGTTCTGTCCCACCCTTAATCTTCTGTACACAACAAACCTTAGTAGCATTCGCTACACTTACCAATGTTAATACATAAAACTTCTTGAAGTTCAGCTTTTTCTCTGCAAAAGCTCACTAAATATAGCACTGTGAAGCTCCACACAAACATTTTCTCTCAATAATTACTATTCTAGACGCACTCAGCTTAAAGTAAAAGAAGTGAATTTGTTTGTCACTTTCAGCTTTGTGAACACAAATACCCAGGGTGTCCCAATGGGTCCTTTATGTATTGTATATTATCACCTGGACAGTGCCTTTAAAACAACAGCTTTTAAAGCCCTGGTGACATTTTCTATTACAGTCATATCATGTGTCCCACTCCCTCCCTCACCTTGTTCTGTCTGGCCCTAGGCATGAAATTCTCAGTACTTATGTAGGTGACATCAAGAGATCAAGAACCTGTCCTTCAGTTAATGGAATTAGCCATACAATATAGAGCTCTCACATTTTTCTTGATAGCAGCAGCAGACATGACTTGCAGTGCAGTTTTTAGCAAAAAAAAAAAATTAAGTATCAGTTGAAGAATGTGACAGACATTTCCCTCAGGCAGGTGAAATGTGTAAGCAATTCTGCTCTTATTTCTGGGAAGAGATAAGAATTTAATTTTTTTCTTAAAAAATTGTAGCTGTAGTGTTTGTTAACAAAATGCCTTGCATTTGAGCAGTGACAAAAATAAACTCTGGAATTCTGAAATTCAGCAACAGCAGTGACAACTAGATTAGCCTTTTCTATGTCTCCTCAGTCCTCACTAGACTGATGCTTTTCTTCCAGTTTGTCCCTAGGTCTACAGTGAGCAGAGACCTCATTAAAGCTCACAGTGCATAGCAGAAGACTCCAGTTTGGTGGGCATAATCTGATTTTTGTAAAATTACATCACAATGAGTACCGAAAGCACAAAATTTTTTTTGGATTTTTTTTTCAGTGTTATATCCTATGGAGAATTTAAAAAATACAAGATGTTCATAGACTCAGCTTTTCAAAGATAGACCAGTTTTTATTTACTTCCTTCTGAAATGATGCCAAATCACATATCTAAAAAAAAAAAAAAAAATTATCTTATGCCCATTACAGAAAACCAGCTAATTAAATGTTAAAAGCAGAAGTCATTCAACTAAACGGTAGCGTGCCAGCTGCACAAGGACATATGTATTTTTATTTCTTGTAACCAGTTAGATACTGAAAAAAGTAAAAGATTATCACATATTTCAAAATCTACAAGCTGTGACAACTAATCATACACTCATTGGGGTGTATGAGTACTATCACACATCATGAGTTGTATATTGATCCCCAATGATACAAGTGCTGGATTTCCACTTGTACCCATCTTCCCTCCTATACAAGGAGTACATTTGTACACATAGAAGTGTAAATACACAGTCATTTGTCTGTGTATCATTTCAACTAGAAATTCAGTCTAGTAACCAATGATTATTGGTCAATAACCCAATGATTATTTCTTAGCATGCTTGTTACTTATGCTACCATGCATGCAGAATGCGCATGTACAATGAAATTTGGTGGCAAGCTTGACTGTTTGAACTTGCATATTACATATACTCTTACAGATTCATTACATGTATATTGGCCAAGTTCTGAGAAGTTTTTATTAAAATCTCATGAAAAGGAGGCCTGTTTCTATTAAATCAAATGAAGTGGTAGTGGGAAGCAAAAAAGACCTTCATCTGTCTGACCTATGGTCCCTCAGGTACACATTTCACTTTCTGAACAACAGTTTCACATGTAAAACAGATCACCACCTGTTTATTTTAGAAATTCACTAGGGTACTATCAGATAATACAAACAAAATAAAATATCCAAGCATTGAACCTACTTTATTTTGAACTGACATAGTAACCAAACTCACCAGTTTAATAAATTAATTGCTTTGAGGACTTACTACATACAAATAACTGCGTAAACAGAAGACATCCAGAGAAGAAAATGGTTTAAAGCAGTAGGAGAAAAGGATGATAATGGTGTAGTATATTACAAATTCTTGGTTATATTCCAATCCATCCAATCTTGCTTAGCAGTTTTTCTCAGGCGTATCATTCAGATACGCCTGAGAAAAATTCAGACCCTGTATTTCAGAAAGAACAGAGGTCCATACAGCTCACTTTTGAACAGCTCTTACCACATTTTCAGCATCTTAAGAAAAAGATTTAACAACATCTCAGTGAGCAATACAGATAATTTTAAGAACAGTTCACAACATCCAGGGCTTCTGCCATTCTGGAGAAAAATTACATCCAGACCCACTCAGTGAGACAGAGTGAACTTTGAGGATTCATAGTATTTGTACAATTCATAATTTATAGGTGATAAATTTTAATAACTCCCAGAGAAATGATGGCACTGAACACTCACCAGAGGGTGGGCTCAGTCATGCCTACAGTAGTAGACAAATGGGGTCAAGCTGCCATTCCACATTTAATCACATTTGACTTCCTCAACTCTTATATTCAGTTTTAATGCACCTCAAGATGCTACATAATTTCCTTCTTTTTCTAGCTGAGGAAGAATACTCTGAATTTGAAAGGGCCAGTAAACATGAATTTGAGAGTCATATTCACCTAAACATCTTCCTCCTAACAGGAATCTCCTGTACAAGACAGAGAGGACACTCTAGTTTTATCCCTAGCTCTACCAGCACTCACAACCTCTTTGAGCAATTTTTTTGCTAAGTGTCCAGAAATCTGGTGTATCATGTTTTCAAGATCCAGAGGTGACACTGGGGTCACAGTGGTCTTCCCAATGTCATCTAAACAAGTGGATGTACAAAACTGTAGAACAGGCAGCACCTAAAATCTCTCTTGTCATTCCAGTATTGATTTTGAATATAGAATAACACTTGGAGTGTCCGAAGCACATGGCAGACCTTGATAATTAGGCAAGGTCTAATCTGGTCCAGCCCAGAGACCCAGCACAGTTGTCATGCAATATGGAGCCTAGGAGATTTGCTGTTGCATCTTTCTTGTAACAACCCTGATCAAATACTAATTTGCCTACCTATTTTTACTATATCTCAGTACATCGCTTCAGCTTCAACTGCCTGGGGAGAGTGTCCTGCCCTATCTTCCTTCCAGAACCCATGCTATATTGGTATTGAGGTTTGCAGTCTCAGTGGGAAGGGGGAAGTGGGAAGTATTCTCTTCCTATTTGCAGCCTTGCATAGATTCAACAACAAAAAAGCAAAATTCAAGTGCCTGTCATCAGTGGTACGAATAAAACAAATCTATTGACCAATGATTTTAAAATACTTCCACAGCTCCCCATTCACAGTGTTCACATAACAAAGCCTTGATACAGAGCTGCAGCCTTTCTTCCATAGAACAGTAGGTCAGGTAGCTAACAGCAGCAGATTAACATCTGAAAATATTTAACAGTGAGGTCAACAAGTTAAAATTACATTTTGGAATATGGACCAAGTCTGAATCAATGATTTTCCTCAGGGACTGGTCATTATAAAGAAAAATTCCAAAAGCATTTTTGAAAAGCCTTCAAAAACTTAAGCAACTCTCTCATATAGTTTATAAATTCTACCTCATCATGAACAAACCTGTTACTTTGAATTTGTTTCACAATAGGTGTCTGCTTGTTACTAGCACTTTAGATATAGAGAAGCAAAGCGGAGAAAGAAGAAATGTTACTTGGCTTATATGGAATCCCAGTTCCATTTTAGTTTTGGATAAGAAAACTTACTTTATTACTGATATTCACACTGCTGCCTACCTAAGATCAGGTTAACGTCAGCAACTTAAACCTTCAGTGTAAGAGGATTTAACTGAGAAAAATTCTCTGTAATTCTCTTACCTCTATAAATGGCCCCAAGGTCCTGCTTACCCAAGGAGGAGCTTCCACCTCTTAACCACAGCTATGCTTGCAATCACATTATTTGCACCACCTTTTTGTTTTTTTGCCTTCTCTCACATTGTTACAGCTTTAGACTCACTCAAAGTCTTTTTACTGCAATTAAAACTTTCTGCAGGACCATCCACTTTGTACTTACCTGTCACTGTTCTAAAGAGAGGGCTAGAAAAGGCTGATAACTCATGATGTAATTGAAGCTATTCTCTGGACCTTTTATCTCCATTGGGGCAGTAATGTAGCTAGATCTGGATACAGAGAGCCAAAACATGGAAGGCTTTGCCACTTCAATGGTTATGTCATTTTAAGTGTTAATTACCAACTAGATGTCTTTTACTCCTTCAGGACAACTGTGGGACTTGAGTTGCAGCCCTGCCACAGATGGAAGGCTTTACCACACACAAAACATAATCCCAGGTGACAAAGCAACTTTCCACAAAGTCTAAAGGAAAACTCTGAAGTAATCACTACATAAAAACAAAATGCAGAACTTAGTATGTTCCAACACAGTATGTTCAAGGATGACAGGATGCTATGATTTACTTGATTTCAATACAGCAATTCCACATACCGCAAACAATTCTCTCTATTGAACAGACGGTATTTGAAAGAGCATCTTAATTTTGAAATACTATTGCAACAGGAAAGAAAATACTCCCTTCTCCTCCAAAACTATTCGTTTTGCCATCTTGTAGAAGGGATAGGAAGCAAATAAATGTTTAAACTTAAAAACAATTTGAGAAATTCAGTGTGAAGACAGTAAAGAATTGGTATTTTCAATAAAACAATAAATAATATTTATACCTCCTCGAGCTCTTACACAGCTCTTTCAGAGATAGATTTTGGTCTGTTTTGGTCATATAAATTGAGTTCAATTCCTTTGTTTTGGACTGAATTACTTCAGGTTTACCAGCATAACCAAGATCAGAAGCTGATGAAATGCCTTGTCCAAAGGCAATCATGAATACAAAACACCAAAGAAGAAATGAAAGTTCTGCAGGTCCAGTCTTCTCATACATTAGTCTTCATTAATTGAAAATGCAGAATATCATCTGATTCACTGATGAAGCAAAATACTGTATTTTTCAGGTGTTCCTGACTGAATATTTGGACCACATTGAACCATCTCATGGTCTGATAGTGTCATCATTCATGTTAGAAAAAGTGCATAACACACAAGAAGGTTCAAGCTATCCGAAGATAGGAAATATCAGAAACAATTTTCCCCTCTGGTGTGCATGCATTATGATACAGCTGTGAATTACAAGATTCAATTATTGTTCTCCACAGAACTCTGCCTCACATAATATACAGGGTGGATGGTGTTCATTGAAAAACAATGAGTCAATAGCTTGTTTTCTGCTAGTTGTTCAATGTTTGGCCTGGGGCCTTATTTACTATACACACACTACACAATACTGCTTCAAGAAGAGAATTCTTCGTTTTCTCATGAGCCTTTTTTT
The DNA here is from genome assembly GCA_013397935.1 of Dasyornis broadbenti. Classification (NCBI taxonomy): domain Eukaryota; kingdom Metazoa; phylum Chordata; class Aves; order Passeriformes; family Dasyornithidae; genus Dasyornis; species Dasyornis broadbenti. Next base: position 312,141 of record VZRN01000749.1, read on the forward strand.
TTTTTTTAAATATTCACTGGTATTCCAATATTTAAAATTATGAATATACTTATTTTTACAGTATATTAACCAGATAAGCATATGCCAATTTTAGAAAGCAGCAGCTGAGAAATAGGGACACTAAAATTAAAGAAGTAAACTTCTTTAGGAGCTTCCTTAATTAGGTGGTTTACTTCCCAAGATGCTGATTTGTCATCTGTTTATGGAAACAATTTTGATGAAACTGGAAGGATCTGTTAATTCTAAAATGTTTGCCATTTCCTGACCATCAAAAACTAAAGAGAAGCTAGCTACCAGATAAGAAAGACATTCAGCTACAACAAAAAAAGTCAATGTTTCAAGTCTCTTACAGACCTCATGCAGGAAATGCCAATTGGTGACCCAAAGTTCCAAGCAACCAGCCATCTCCTAGCCATCAAGCAGCTGTCTCTACAGCACATGTGCAACATATCTTTTCCCTGGGGTGAATCTCCATGATAATGAAAGGATAGGTATGTCTGAGAATCAGGCAGCTCTTATTGAACCATCAGTGTCTTACAGAGTATCTCAAGTAGGAAGGGACCTGTAAGGATCATGAAGTCCAACAGACTGCTTCTGGAAGAGCTGTATGAAACTAAACCACACAGCTAAGACAGCTGTTCAGAGGTTCTGGCAGTCTTGGTGTGCCCTGTTCAAGTGACTGACCATGGTCTCTGTGAAGAACCTTTTCTTCACATGCCATCTGAACTTCCCCTGACTCAGTTTCATTGCTTTGCCTTCTGTCCTGCCATTGCCTCCAGAGAGAGGAGACCAGTGCTGCCTTTCGCCTGCCCTCCATAAGAAGTCGTAGATGGTGATGGGGTCATTCCTCAGCCTCCTCTTCTCCAAGGTGAGCAAAGTAAGTGACCTCAGCTGCTCCTCATGTGTCTGGCCCATGAAGGCTTTCACTGTGTCAGCCACTCTCCTCTGGACACACTCTAGGAGTCTGATGTCCTTTTAGGAGTGAGGCATCCTTACATAGTACTTAAGATAAGGCTGCACTGGTGCAATGTAGTTTGCTCCAAAAGATGATGCTACGGGTTAAAGGGCATTTTCCCCCCTCTTGTCCCTATTATTATGTTAATATGTCTGACGATTTGGATGATTGGTGTACAGCATAGTTCTTAGAAAGCAAAGCCAGGACATAGTGAATTGCAGCATGGGGGCATGAGCGCCTTGATCAACTCTGACTCATTAGAAGGAAAATGTCAGCTGAGAAGACTGAAATTGTAAATTACTGGATTTGGTTCCAGATTTACTTTGGAACCCCTATTAAGGGAGTTACCACAGAGAGTGTGTTACATGTGCTTGCTAACAAGACAGGCATATCAACGCTCAGGGGCAAACCTGAGCGAATTTGAAGAACTTGGTTACACGGTAACACACAGTTTAGTTTTGGCTATGACTTCAGGTTGGACAGTATGATGCACTATTCTCAAACCTCCATTCATGAAGTGAAATTCTTTACTAAAATTTTCCAGGAGCTCTTATTAGTAAGGAAATAATGAGTTTTGGGGAAAAAAAACATTGATCCAAAGTATGCAAATTTTACAATGCTATCATCAGTTGAAACTAGAGTCCTATGATATCAGGGTACAACACTGATTTTAGACATACACATTGTGTGTTTGTGCAAACAAATGAGAGGTATAATATCTACTGGGAATACAAATATTTCAAAACATTAAATTATTTAAGTAATATTGGTATTTTGATAGAGGACTATAAGGAAACAATTCAGTTTGAATGACACATATAATTTGCTGGAGAATTACTTTATGGACTTGTCCAGAGTTACTGGACTTGTCAGCAGACTTTAAAGGGGAAATTATTACTGTCATAGTTGTTCTGCAATTTAAACGGGGACCACCTCATTGATGCATTAGGAAGTAGATTTTAACGGGGTCTTTTCCCCAAAGACCTCCCCTACACAGATAGGTTTAAAAAGTGTGACCAGTAAATGGAACACAGGTGAAGGCAGCTGAGGCAGACAGCACACATCTCCCACGTCGCCCCAGTGAGTACTGCATAAGGGAAGCTGCTGTGTTTCTCGAACTGCTTGCTTGACAGAGCCCAGGCCTAGCAGAGGATGAGTCCTACAGCCTTGGCCAAGGCTCCTGGTCTCCCAAACCATGCCCTGAGCCTTCAGGCTACCCCTGCTGGGTGTGGCCAGCCATGCTTCCACTGCGAACCAGGCACATGGGCAGCTGCCAACTGCACACTTCTGGGATGTGCAACACCCACCAGCTCAGCACAAGGGGCAGTGGCTTTAGGTCTGGGGGCTCACAGGATGAATTTCCCAACGTGATACTTTGTTCAGCATGCTGTCATCTGCTGATGCAGTTTCCACTGCTCGCTATGCTGCAGAGTGGTTTTATAAATCACTTCAAGAGCACTTGAGGACAAAAAAGCTGCTTGTATTTTCTCTCTGTCACCGCCCTTCCAGTAATACACAACACATTTGTTCAGGGATTCGCTAGCAAAGCACTCTTTAACATTAATCTGGAGAAAAAATCCAGCAGTGGCTCCTTAAGCTATTGCTCCACTAACACTGGGAATAACTAGCCTGCAGGCTGGAGGCTGCAAAATGTTTTATCCTTTCTACTTTGCAAAGCATTATAATTCATTAACAAGCCCTTGCTAATTGAATTTGATTTAGTGTCAACACTGTCACAATCACACAGAAGCACATCACTAAAATTTCAATCCTGCTTGCTGTGATCATTAAGTCCAATTGTCAAACAGAAGCTCTGCCTTTGTGGTGAAGGTTGTCAGATCAGACTCACAGGGGCTCTGCATTTCAGTTGCAATATGAAATATATAAAAAGTGGCAATGCTACCACCTAAACCATACGATTAATGGAGAAATTAATTCGTTAAAATTACATGAATAAATGCTGCTGGTGGCTGCTTCTTTGGTTTCTGATCTAAATTATCCTCTTCAATACACAAAATCCCATAGACCAACATAGATTTGAATGAATGAGTGTGCTAGGAAAATGAGAGGATTTATTTTTTCCATATAAATCTCCTTTCAAATAAACAAAACAAAAATATGGAAGGAAAAGGTAGATTCAAAGTACCTCATTGGTAACTACAGATTTTTAAATACCGAGCTTGCTGGTAGAGTTAGGCTAGTTTTTTCCGGGTTTTTTCGGTTTTG
>VZRN01000749.1:315366-370009 GCA_013397935.1 Dasyornis broadbenti
TTTTTTTTTTTTTTTTTGGGTGGCTTTTTGACAAAATCAAATAGATAATAAGCAGCAAAAAATTGTTTCAAATACTGTATCTAGCAGTTTTTGGTAAATAATAATACCACTACTAGTAATAAAATGAATCAAAAGAAAACTAAATCTTAAGAACAAGTATTGTTTAGATTCTGACCCTTAATGAAACCAAAAGGAAAATATTCAAAGTCTGAAGGTGCTATTCAGACCTGTAAAGAATCATTCATAGGACAGACCATCCAAGCTGATTTTCCGCTTTGGCCCACCACTGGCCTTAAGGAAATACACTTTCCCTTTCTCAGACTAGTGAGTATTTTATCACTTACATAAAGCAGAGTTTCTTCTCTCTCTTGAGAGAGAAGATCATGAAGCATTGGGGCTCATGATTCTCCATCACATCTTTTTATTTTAGTGTTTTACATACAGGCACAGATCTACTCTTCACCAATGTGTGTGTATGGGACTCCTCTGCCTCTGCAGCAGTGTCATTAAATCTCTCTATCTCAAAGATCACAGGAAAATGACATAAATACTGGAACACCAGAAAACTATGAAGTCGTACTCTTGCAGCTGGCGGAAGCTTGCCTTATCGGTACCAGTCAATACTGTGAATCTGCTTTAAATCTCCTCTGGAATATTACCTGAAAAACTAAAAAAAAAAAAAAAATCCCAAACAAACAAAAGAAACAATCAATAAAAAGATCCCAAACAAACAAATTTAAAAAACAACAAAAAGACCCCCCAAACCCACAGCAGAAATACTGAGGTCTGCTGATTCACCACTTTGTTTTGATCCTTCTCCTTGTCATTTTCCACAGCTAAGTTTTGGCAATACAGAAATTCAGTCATTACATCCTCACTTATTCTCTATAAAATTTGTGTTACAGAATTCCACCTCATTTTTATTCCTATTATGGCCATGTGTGTTTTTCCTATAGTAGATCCCAAACATTCTCTAGACTAATAAAGCTTCTCAATTTTGCTATGTCAGTACATCTCTAATAATCATGCCATAGTCATTAATGGAAATATACAATAAGGTCAGCACAGAAACTGATGCCCAAGGAACGCTCCTAGAAAAACTATTCTATTCAGTCCATTACTGCATGTTCCTGTCAGCACTGTATCAGTTACTTTCTCTTATACTGAATCCCAAAAGCCTGAGATGAAATAAACCAAAGTTCCTATTCTAGATTAATCCCGCTTTTCCACTAATAACTGCCTGTTTATTGTCTACTTGTGTTTTGAGTGATACTTATCAAACACTTAAAATTAACTTAATAAATCCCAAATTATTTCAGGGGAACGTTTCTCTCATAAGAATACACTCTCAGGGGTTATTGAGAACTTTCTGTGAAGAGGTGGAGGCGAACCAGGCATGTTTGCCCACAGCTGTACTCTGCCACACACATTTGTGCACCTTGGCCATAAGCTGAGTTCCTGTGGAGCTCCAACTCAGGACCATTCTGTGCAGTGTGGACATACCCTAAGTGTCTCAACACTATGAAAAAGTAACTGACTGATTTTTGGGAGTTTCCTTTCTAAGATCACTATTCATTGGTGTCACACACTGAGTAATTTCCTCCGGCAAGCTACAGCCTCACATTTTAAAAATCTTTGGTTATAAGAAGAGTGCAGCAAACTACTGAATACTATTTTGATATTCAGAGGACAGTCCATTCAGAAGTTGCATTGCGTACGAGAGTCTAAAAATTCTGCTGGCCCAACATAATGTATATAGAGCAAGATAAAACAAAACAACACCTGAGAGATCTGAATGCTTTTCTGTCTTGCAACTCAAAATCACTAGAGTTAGCTCACTTTTTCTTTTTTCCATTTGTTGATGCTAAAATGCTATTGCATGTTTCTTTAAATGCAAAAACTTCCCCCACATCCTAGGAACTTGCTAGCCTTCTTCAGTCTAAGACACATGCTCTGATGTTCCTGCAGTCTGTCCTTTTCAGACAAGCAATGAGTACAATGACTTGTCTGTTGGACAGTTCTTTGTCTGGTCTATCAGATTCCAAATTTCTTTCTTCCCTGCTGGGCTGGAAATGTTTCACCTTTGATAAGAGGCAATACCGTGCTGCTTACGGATTGCTTTCACCCAGGCTGGTAATTTTCCTCCTCCTTTCATGAATGCTGTGGATCCTTACTCTGTGTCTATGAGAACATCCTTCCCTATCAGGGTTTTCATAACAAATTGATGTCACTTCTCTAAGTTAAGCTTATAGAAACTTAACAAACAGCTCTTTCCATGTTTCCTTTTCCCTCTGATCCATCTTGAATCCACAAAAGTGCGCTTTTACTATCCAGGGTCAGAACAATGGGACCGATCACTTGCTATCTTTTGTCCCTATCCTATCTTGTGCGTAGAGAGACTCAAGATGCTTCTGAAAATTTTTGTCTTTTCCGTATGAAAATCTCTGGGTGGGAGAAGAACTCAGAAACCTGTTTAAGCATTTGCTCCCCAAACTGCGTGTGGGCTGCTGCCTCACTTCATTCTTGCCACCGTCTAGACTATTCTGTGAAAAAATCTAGTCCTTATGTAAAAGAAACAGACCAGACATCTCAGTTGTCTAGTATCTATTTTTAAACTGTGCAACTTTGTGTCATTCCAGTTAGCGACAACTAAATGAAGTATAAAAAGATGTCCATTTTTAAGCTGCCGAAATCCAACCGCTTACATAAGACATGACTAATTACCAGGAGGAAACCAAACTTCCACAGTACAATTTTGCTGTTTTAAGTTCTGCACCATTCTCCCCATGGTCTGGCCAGAGGAATTAATTGCTAATTGCCTGACTGGCAGTGCAGGGATACAAAGATTTAGGTTAAGATGAACAAAGTCATCAGAAAAAAGGCTGCTTTTTGGTTTGATGTTTTCTGATGTTTCTAAGATTTTTACACCTAATGATTGAATTATCTTTACACTGGGGTGATTACAACTGTTTGTATGGCACTACAATTTATAAGTAGAAAACACTTTCCATTACATTTACAGATAAAAAATTGCACACAGCCCGTATTTTTCACTACAAATGGCTTGCAAATAATTGTGAGAGAAAATAAACTTCATTTTCCTCTTTTCCTCGTAACCATGCATACCCCAATATTCTCTAAAAGGTCAAAAAGGATCACAGAACATTCTGAGTTGAAAGGGACCCACAAGGATCAAGACCAGCTCTTAACTGAATGGCCCATACGGGGGCTGAAGCCACAACTTGTGCTCGTTTTGCTTGTCCCAGTTTTTTCTTGTGGGGCTGGGGGTGCACAAAGATGGCTCCTGCGTGAAGCTTCTCGAAGCCTTCACCATGTCGAGCTCTGAGATGATGGACATGCTGCTGGCTAAGGCTGGGCCAATTAGAGATGTTGGTTATGCCTCTGTGAAAAACATATTTAAGAAGAAATCAAAACAATGGGTGCACACACTTTTTGTTAGCCAGAGAAGGAGGAGCAGGTGAGAGTATGTGAGGGAAAACAACATGGAGAGACCAAGGTCGGTGGAGAAGGTGGGGGAGGGGAAGCTCCAGGCGCCGGAGCTCTGCAGCCTCTGCAGGCCATGGTGAGACCCATAGTGAAGGAGGGGGTGCCCCTGCAGCCCATGGGGACCCACGGGAAATGCTGAGATCCACTCGCCCATGTCNCTGAGTGCCCCACACTGGAGTTGGGTGGATGCCAGCGCGAGAGAGAGTGATCCAGCAGAAGTCTGGTAAAGAGAAGAAGCCTTGCTCCCGAGATGGAAAAGGCCTGGCCTCGGAGGTCTGTACCCCGTGGAAGAGGGACCCCACACCGCAGCAGTTTTGGGGAGACTGTTTGCCCCTGGGGACACCATCACGTTGCCACAGTGTTGGTCAGGCTGCTGCAAGTGAGACCCATGGCTACGCAGAGGAAAAGAGCCTCTCCCCCGGGCAGTGGAAGAAGATCTGGGTGATGAACTGACCTACACGAACAAAATTGAGGACCTGAAGGAGCACTAAATTAATTTAGTGGAACATAAGACAAAGGTTCCTTTACTCCCTCAGACTTTAAAGTTGGGTTTTTTTACTTGGGTTTAATATCACTTCAATAATAATAGCACTACAACCAGATCTGCCCACTGAGACAAACAGTTTTGGCTCCCAGTTCACTGTCTATCAGCACAGTTTCTAATCATTGTCTGGTGGTTCTGTCTCAGCCTTCCAAGTTACTAGCTGACTTACACCGTGGAAAACACAGTTTTCTATCTGCTCTAATTTCCTGCTTTAAAACTAAGAAGCCCTCTGAGTGACCAAAACACTTTTGTGGTGGGTCCCAGCTTAATTCCAGCTATGCCTCTTTCCTTGGGCATTCTCAGAGTTTGGAGACAAGACCAGGCATATCCAGTTACTTAATTAATAATACACCACAGTTATTTCAGAAAATGTCTCTGATTTCTTTAGGCTATAGTGTTTCTGTTAATTGTCTAATAAACTATCATGCACTATAAACCTTAAGAAAAATGTGGATCATTCACAGGTTCTGGAAAACCTCTTGTATCTTAATACTATGACAACACAACAATTCACTCCATGTCACTCTCCTGATGTCGCAAGCAAGAAAAATTCTGTGGCAAACACATTTTTAAAAGAAAATAATTTAAAAGAGAGAAAAATTAAGCTCTAATTAGAAATTTGCAATGGTAAAACTCAATCAGAATTATTTTTTCACAGGCTGTGTATCAAGTAGAATAGAATGTGCCCATTTTAACATACTCATGCATTTATTCTACCAGCTGGATGAAGCAGTATGAATCACTATCCGCTGTATGTCATGGGTATTTACACAATCCTAAATGTGAAATTTACAAAATAGTATGTAAAAAACCAACCTGGATATAATTCCTTTATTTACAGACCACTTTGTTGGAACTAGGTCAGTTCTAGTTATAACAAGGTTAAGCTTGGTCCAAAGTATATGTCTTTCATATACAAAGGCATTTTATTTGTTGATTCTTGTTGACTTTTTGTGGTGGAAAATGATTTTTTTTTTGTTGGGTTTTTGGTTTTGTGTGTATNTGTTGTTTTTTTTTTTTTTTTTTTTTTTTTTTTTGTTTTTTTTTTTTTTTTTTTTTTTTTTTTTCAATGTTGTTTTGGAGTCTTTCTGACCTGAAGTTGTGGGATGCTCCTTCTCTTACACTTTAGCACCCAGAAATCACAAAGATGCTTGAAGCTCTTGTCACAAAAAGCATGTACATGCCATTGAATCTACCCAGTGGCAAAACTCCATCCAAGTAATAACACTAGTACCTGTGACAAAACAAAACCTTAGCTGCTCTAAGACTACAGCTCAATGTGATTATTGATTTGCTGATTCTACCACATATTATACTCGCATTTATTAATCTGTCTGGCTGCAACTTGAAACTAATTAAACTAACTTAAAAGTTATTTTCTGCAATTGCTCTTGCAGAAGTCCAAAACCATGACAGGAGAGGTCATCTATTATTAATGAATAGCTTTATAAATGTCCAATGAGGTTCCCTTGACATGGTTTATACTACAGTAGCTTAAACACTTTCTATTGATACAGCAGTATGCAGGAGCCAATCTACTTCCATCTAGTGGAAGTGACTTGACTTGCTTGTAATTTAAATGCTTATGAAACATTACCAACCTTACACTAATTTACATATCTGACCATAACTGAATAAATCATTAAGAACTGGCTAAATGTACCCAAATATAGGCTAAATAACCCACAACAGCAAATGAGAAAGCAAAAAATTGCTTGCAATCTCTGGAGATCGAGCTTAGATCCGCAATAAGTAGCTTTTGCAGAGTTGCATTCCCTACCCCACTCTAGTGACAGTTTTTTGAGACTAATTAATACTTCTCAAATGACAAGCAGGAAAACAACAGGAATATTTTCCTAAAGGCCCTTTTTTTTAAGACTTGTGCTTGCGTTGTAATATTAGAAGACTGTGGTAATTTAAGAAAAAAAGATTATATTAATTAGATAATGCAAATCTATGTGTTTACATTTAGGAAAGACATGTATGTATATCTCTATATACTCTTACACATGCATTCCTCACTGCTTAATTGCAAGAGATACAAATCACGACTGTGGGTGAGAGGAGTGAGGTGGTGGTCTTGGCCCTCTGGAGCATGTACTGTACTGCTGGTAAGCATTCCCTGTGTGAGGAATACCTTCCAATAACTTCCAATTGTCTGTGACAGTGAGGCCTGTCACCACCCAGCTCTGTCCAGAGCTGTGTGTATCCCACCACAGGTACCTGACCTGCAAAGCCTATGCCAAGTACAACTCCACACTTCAGGTTCATACTGGCAGTACATTAATATCACTTTGACCTTAATGGAGCTACTAGCTGAGAGCCCGGAGAAGTTTACTTCTATGATTTCACATTTGAGAATGACAAGATTAAAACCACAATTGATAGGTTTTTTAAATGGTGTAGAAGGTATTAACAAAATGTTAATTTGTTAATTTGTTGAACCAGTTACTTGTGAGTTCCGCTTTATACCGGCTAGATTATTTATGAATACAGTACTACTTTCACAGCATATCAGCTGTACAAGGATAATTTTTTAAAATGTCTCTGAAGACCACCTAACCTTCCCTGCCAACTTACACTGTACAGTACCTTCGCAGGGCTCAGTATATGATGGTGACAGCTTATATGTATAGAATAACATTTTTTTTTTCTGAATTTTTCAGTTGTGAATATACAATGCTGAGACTAATGAATTTCATTGTTTGGATCCATAGCATGAATTCCAGAACACTGGAGGTTTAAAAATGCTTGCAATATATTTATTTCTCTTGATGACTCCGAGTAGTATTTTGTATTTAAGAAGTCCCAGAATGTTAAACAGGAGAACATTTCTAATTTGCCTTTTTTTGGTTTTGCTTTAAATTATGAGTAGAAGATTGAAAGCTACAGGTTACTTAGTATAAAAAGAAATCTGTTATGTTCTAATTGGATCTTCTGGGGACAACAAGTGATAGTTGTGTTTATAGACACATTCATTTTGTCACTTTCCTGTATCACTAGATAAAATAAGAAATACTATCATCATCATCACCATCATCATCACATTGACTTTAATTTCTGTAAAATGAATGTAAATTAATGTTGCAGCCACACACAGAAATGAATCAGTTTTTATCTGATTCATTCGTTTTTCAAAAGATGCTGTCTGTGCTGAATTATATTTAATTTTGCATTCTACCACATCATACATATTCAATATCACAACTGCAGACTGAATTTTGATATGTGTTTCTAGGGGCAGAGATGGGAGGACAATGGAGCCTATTGACATATATCAAAAAGGATTAGCAGGTTTTGCTATGGAGACATCATTAATTGTTTTCCAGTTCACCACGTACAGTGCAGCTACAGAAGTTCTAACAGACAAAATGAAAATCATTAGTTCAAAAACTTCTGTAAGCCTCTTATTAGCAGACACCTAATCAGGTAGCCTGTACAGCAGATCAGTCAAAAAACTGCCTTCTGGCAGGCACTTCCAGTCCTTGCACACAAAATACAGTCCTATTGTACAAGAAATATCAATGACCTGCAGTTCCCAGGCTTTCAGGATATTTTAAGGGGTGGCTGAAATGTTAGATAACTTGGTCAACATGGGGGAGTGAAAAAACAAAAAACCCGAACAAAGAGAAATCCAGATAATCGAACACATCAGATTGAAGTGGGAGGGAAAATTGTTGGTTGATACTAATCTGGCAACCTTAACTCTGTTAACAGACTTCTATAAAAGCAACAAGCATGTCACCAGCAATTTGAGGGTTGTTGTACAAGATACCTTTTTAATTTTTGCGTTCTGTGAACTGCAAAAACTGTTCCTGCATTATAACAAAAAAAATTGTATATAGATCTGCTACGAGTTTAGAGCCTGCTACCAAATGCAACATTTCCTCTGAGGATCTTTTACTTTCACACCTGGAAGTAGCATCGATTTCTGCATTCCTGTAAGCAAGAGTGATTTCAGCATTATATAAAATTGCGTGCATGCTCTACTCTGCATGATTTTAGCTGTAACTTTCAAGTTTACAGTCTTCAAATGGCTTGATTTAGTTAAAACTAGGGACCCGAAATATCAACTATTTCCTAATGTCTGCTCCCAGACAAAATTTTGCAGGGGCGGGAATGAAAAATGGATTTTGCACTTTGTAGCTCTACAAAATCTATGGAACAATCAAGACACAGCTTTGAAATTACCCTGTATTTTTGCCTGCTCTTCTTTTTGGTGTTGCGATAGTTTTTTTCCCTGATAATAAAAAAAATCTGAAATTGCTTAACAGTACAGCTAAGCATAAAAATGTACAAGTGTAGCTTAAATTCTCTTTCTATCAAAGCACTCCTTTAAAATATCATTCCTAGCCTTCTAACTATTTCAATTAAATTCAGTAAATTTTACATGTCCCTAACTTTTCTGGGATTATACATTTTGACCCCAATTATATGAAAACTACTTGATTACATAATTACCACAAAGTAGCTGAAATTATAGATCTGTAAGAATGCTTAGTAATTTAAAATTATTACAGATTCCATTAAAGACTTTACAGGATTAGAAACAAGGTGGTGGGCACAAGGTAAATTCAAGGCCAAGCACCACTTTTAAAGAAAAAAAAAGCAAGGAGGAAAAAAAAAGCATTTCAGTTTAAAAAACCCCTAAGTATTTAGATGTTTCGTGAGACTTTTTTTATTATTAAATCTTTTTCCTGTTTGTTCTTACTTCAAAAGAAATTTTTATTTTTCTGCTTACTTTATGCAGTAGGTAATTTTGCATAAATTCTAATTTAATGTGCAAACAACCTAACCCTAATCATTATCATTGTGCCGTCAGAAAAACAGCTGAATAAAGCAGATACCTTGGCTTTTTCTGTTGTAACGTATATGTGCATACACACACATACATATAAACACAGGAGTGTGGGTAAGTGTTCAATCTTTATGCAGTGATATATATTGAAAAATAAAAACTGGCAAGAAATTTCAGTTTCTGTAGGAAAAGTTGAAACAATCAAGTTTAGCTCAAGGTATTAATTATGCTGACATTTTCTGGCAGGCTTTATGTTACATGACATACCTAATAAAATCATGCTACCTTTTTTTTTTTTTTTTCCTTGCTTTTACCTTCCTGGGCAACATATTCAATATTGCAATATAAACATCTCACTCCTTTGTGATGCTTTCTCTCAACTGTATAATTTCTATTGTCTGATGAAGAGATTGTCTAGTCACAAGCAAATGAACATTAAATTCCCTGAGTGAAAATAACTCACTCTAAAGCTTGTAAATTATAACTAAGCACTTAAAACTCTTATTTGGACAGGCATCTTTAAGGCTAAACTTAGAAAACCCCAAAAATTTAGCATCAACGTGAGTTACCAAAAATTAAAAAAACATTAGTAACAAAAATATCCAGTACACAACACAGTTACGCATTGTAATAATTTTTTCCTGTGAAAAATTCATACAGTCATCCCAGTATGAGAGTAATTCCTATCTTTGCATGAAGCCTGCATAAATAACAAGATGAGTAGGCAGGGGAGAGCTGAATGTTTTTACAAATTCAAGCACTGTAGAGGGATTAACCGAAATTAACTTCACTTCAGATGATTATATAAAGAAATGAACCTTAAAATGTGGTAAGAATTTCAACATTTCCCAAATGCTGCATTCAAATGTATAATTTCATTTAAGCTTGTGCAAATGTTATTCACCAATTTATAAAACAGCATGTATTTTAACCTAACTATTGAGCAAACAACATTGATTTCAATAATCCTGTAATTTTTGTTTTCACAGCCTCTCACCCACTAGCTATTTTTCCAACCATTTTTCCTTTATATTTATTTGTAATAGAAAAAAACCCCAAACCTTTGCCTTCCATATAAACATGTAAGTATATGCAAAATACACTCTCGTGCATTTTCCCATCTTTGTGGAATAATTAATAAACAACCAAGAGAAAACTCTTCATTCACTGTTGTTTCATCACATTCATTTGCATTTTCTGCTTATTGGAGCATCGTGTTTAGAGTACTAATGGGTTTGTCTTAGTCCCTATGCCTTCCTTGAACATGCTTTTGAACCATCTCAAGGCTTTTTCTTCTTTTCACTGTGCAAATGAACAGAACACTTTTTCATTAATATTCCTAACTAAATCCATATTTAGACTATTTGAGTGTAAATGTGAGCTCTGCTGGACTGCATGTTTATCCTGTCTGTCTGCGGAACAATTGATTGACCTGTGCATGCCATGGATCAATAGCAACATCAGCGGTTTCTTAACCATTTGTATTTGCAACTTACCTCCTGTAAGGATGAACAAATGTTCCACTGGCCAGCTAAACCTTATCAGCCTGCAGAGTTCAGGAAACCTACCCTGTGCTACCAGGAGATGTTGGCATTAAGAATGATAAAGACCTTGGCAAAATGTTTTCAAACTAATCTATATGAAGCTTCTTAATGGCTCAGAAATTCAGTGTAGAGTTGGTTAACTCCATGGTTTAATTCTTCCAAAATGCTTTACTCAGAAATCTAGGTTAAAATGACATGTAGGCAGAAGACAGATGACACTTCTTAGCAATACAATACATGATTTTAGTGGAGCCTAGCTAAATCTTGGCAATACAAATACAATAACTGACAGGCCTTTCAGGCTTAAATATATATTTTTAAGAGTGTAAACTGTGTATTCAGCACAGTTTTGGCTTGATTTATGTCTTTTACAGAAACTTTTGGTAGGCTTACAGATACTAATTCCTTCTTTCTTTCTGACATAGAAAAGCTGCCGTGTCAAATTCACATTCAGAAGCAGCTAAACACAGTATTATTTGTTCCTGTTTACAGTTACTTAAAAAAAAAAATTAGTCCAAGCCTTGGTTCCATTTTGTAATATTATGAACAGCAAAAACTTTCAGGAATTAGAAAGCATAGTTACTAAACAAAATACTGCCTTCTTGACCACAAAGGCTTTCATAGTTATGTCTCCAGTTACTAACTCCAGATCTGTAACTTTGTAAGCAACACTTGCTCAGAATTTTTGTAGTAATCACGAAATAAATAAAAATTTTCATCTGTTTCTATTGTTTTGTGGTTTTTGTTTGTTTGTATGGGATGCCATGTTTTGTTGTTGTTTTGTTTTTTTGTTTAGCAAGGGAGTTTTACCTTCTTTCTGCACTCTCTCAGGACTAGTTAAGTTCCTCCTGAAACAGCTCCTGAACATGCGTCCTTTTACTGCTGAATAAAACCTGGTAAATCACAAGGGACAAAGGTCTCTAGTGCCGTGTATGTAAAAAGAATATAGACAGTCATATGCTGTATTGAGCAGCATTGTTGAATAGAATATAACTTACTGCCTCTTTGACAGGCTGAAAGAAACCACACACCAGCTCTGATTTCAGACTTGCACAGGAGGCAGACCGTGTTCTATCTTCAGCACATCAGGAAATGAAACAGTCAAAGGAATAGGGAAAAGGGGAACTGGGAAAGAAAGGAAGGTTCAACCTGGTTTTGCTGTTGTCCTACATAATATTCCCAGCTTCAGCTTTTCTCAATTTATATGTTCCCCAGAGCAACTATATGGCATTTTTTCGCTTTTAACATGGTAACATAATGAGAAACTACAAACAAGATTTTGTTTAACACCATTTAACCCAAACTGTCTGGGGAAAATGTCACCCAATCTCTTGTCCCTTAAGTACTTTTGGATCATGAGAATAGGGAGGTTAGTTTTTCAACTGCTTTCTGTTTCTTCTGGAACTATCTGCTTTAATTCATTCTTTAACAAAAAGGGAACTTATCTACAAGTTTCAATCAGATAAGGATTCTGTGAAAGGAATAATGGCCTGACACTTATTTCTTAAAGATATTCGAACACAATTTTCAAAGGAATTAAATCTCAGGTAGCAGCATGTTTTGTCCTCACATTTACTAAGGATTGCTGGAAAGGAAGGATTCAAAATTATACCACCTAGGTGAAGCTGTGACTATAGCCCTGAACATTCAAGAAAATGAAGACAAACAGCAGAAGAAAATTTTAAAAGTTTAGATGCATACAGGACATGACAAGACAAAAAAAAAACCATAAAGAGTACAGCCTGACCCATCTAATCTTTTATGGTAACAGCACAATTAGTCAGCATGATAGGGAGAATGAATGTACTGTTCTTAAGAATACGTATGATTTTCAAATGAAATGTTGCTAAGTTTTACAAGTTTTGCATGAATCTATCTCATATCATGATTTCTTGAGTGAAACTGATATATCACTGCCAAAGTACCATATAGCCAAAATGGAACCTGGGGGTCTTAATTTACCTCCTAAAATGGTGACATTTAAAAAGTTAATGTCAACTTTTTAGTAGTTTGAGTTGTTCATGCGTAATTCAGGCATGACTACATTTTACATATCTCGCATAAAAATTAGCTTAGGTTGTTTACAGATGTTGGTTATTTCCAGCCCCAAATAAAATTATACAATTTATTTAAATGTATTTATATTAAAGTTGAACCACACTCTAAATCACGGTTTTAAAAAGACCTAGACTTCGGCAAAAGAGCTGGGAAGCTGAATGTAAATTTTGACTAAAATATTTTTTAATACAAAATCCTAATTCTCTCCCTCACCTCAGTAGAACAATACATGATCTTTTGATGCACATCTAGATGCATGGACTGTCTTCATTACAGGTGTATTTACTGGTGCAGAAGGAAAATATTTTAAGAGATAACTATCCACCTGCAAATAACACCGTACTCACGCTTTTTTGCAGTACATAATTTTCTCTGATGGCATCCAAGCCTCCTTCCTTATGCCCACATTATGCATGACGACAAACCAAGGACTTTATCTTTTGAAGCCACATTTCATTGGTTAAATTACAAGGAATTGTTTTATAAAATGACATTATGAAGGCAGCAACTAAACCGCATTACACTTAGGAAAGAAGGATGTGTTACCCAGGATGAGAGAAGAGAGTCCAACATGCTTGATATCCTCCTTCCATACATGACAGTCCTAATTCTTTAGAGCAATGTAAAAGTGTCCTGAATTTCACACATCTTGGGCTGTTACAGACCTCGTAGAATCACAGGATCATTCAAGTCGAAAGGGAGCTCTGGAGTCATCGTGTCTGGCCTCCTACCTGAACAGTGAACTGAACACTGCCTTCCTGACTCACAGCATCATTTGGCTGATAACACAACATGGAACTTTTCTGATGGCCTCCTGTAATGCATTCATACAAGCTACTGATATTTCTGGACACAAAATGGTCCACTATCAGGTTGTACTATCTTAATTCGGGTTTAGGCTGACCTCTCATTTTATCTATGAATGAAGAGCAGTTCATCTTCATCAGCATACACCAGCTCCTGGCATGATATAACATACTTAAAGGCTTCTACAGATCAGTTCTTTGGTTGGGTATGACTGCATGAATTTTACTATTTCATCTTGGAAAGCATTTCAGCTCTACATGATTCTCTAAAGTTGTGGTCCTCCTACTTTTTCTCCAAATTATTACTTATCTGCAAGACAGAAGGAGCTAAAGAAAGGTCCCATCTCATTAAAAGTTATCAAAACTAAATTTAACAAGTGCATGACTGCAGAAGAATAAAGGCAGAAAACCTAATTCCCTTGCACCTTATGCCAGGATAAATTGATTTCCTTAATGCAGAGAAAGAAATTTGGGACAATTTCCCAATTTATGTTTTTAGGAGCACATATATGAATCAGACTTTCTGTTGCATCCATTTACAGATTCAGTTCCATCTGTGGTTTCAGTGGAATTAGTGTAAAATTAAAAGAAGAATGTAGCACCTCAACTTCCCTAATACAAACCATAAAGCATTTCTAAGCACACTCGTAACTTGATTTATTTTTTTTTACTTAGGGATTTATATTACCAACTATTCATTGACTTAGTCAAATGAAAGGGAGCTGAAGATATTCTCCTAAGTAAAGCTTTCTGTACCCTGAAAAAGCTTAACAGGAAATGGATACTTTAGCAAGGGATCAAGGACAAGAGGCGTTTCGCGTTGCATGGAAGAAGAAATCTTTTACACTTTACATTCTGCCTAACACATATCCAATGACTGTTTGATTGTGAACCCGCTATTACAGAGGGTTGTCACTAGTTTTAACTAAATCTTTGTAGAATGTTCTCACAGATTTGCACAATGACTTAGAAGATCACAGGCAACAGGAACACTTACTCTTTCCCCCAAATTTCATGCTCTTCAGGACTCAGATTTTGGCAAGGCATCTCCCTGGGAAGGTGTTTTATTTGGACAGCTCTGAAGGAATTACTTGTGGTTTTGACCTTGACTGGAACCCTGTTGAGGGCTCTGGCATTTGTTATCATACCTTGATTTTTTTGGCACAGCTGACCCTGGATGCCAGGCAGAACTGGTGCTCTTCCCTGTACACTGGATGAATGGCTGTGAGTCACAAACACAGCACATGGTAAATAATCCACCTGACACAGACATCTTGGAAGTGCAGAAACAACTCTGTGTTTTTCAGTCTTTGTACTGCCTTCAGTGCAACAGAAAGCACTGTGATAGCACTTTCCCCCTTCCAAAAGTAAAGAAGAGATGCAGAAGTGCAAATGTAATACATGAAGCAGCAAAAATCCCAATAAATCAAAAAGCACATAGCATGAAATGCAGGAACTTCAAAGACCTGAGCATATCCTTCAGCCATTAAAGGTGAAGCAATTAAAGAAGGCGTTTTAACCACCTGGACACCTAAAGGTAAGAACACTTTGAATACACACTTACCTTTTGAAACTAAAGAGTAATTTGAAGAAAAATTATCTCATGGATTACCTCTATCTTCTGGAAGGAAAAACTTGGGATTAAGAAAGTATGATTTCTGTTTACCTTACTATTGTGATATGAAAGAACAAGGTGTACTTTGGCTCAGCTTTATGATTCTGAATGTTGTTTTTGTTGAATTGTGTCTACTTTACCCCGCAAAATGTGAAAAGAGTAAGGTATGTGGGCACCTTCCTTAGGAAGCTACACAGTATTAATTCACAACTGCTTTTCCAAGTCTTTCACTATAGCATGCCTGTTGGAAGGGCAAGTAAAATTGATCTTGGACAGGGAAGCCTGCTGAGTAACAGATAGTTAAGATTAAAATGGAGGTCCTGAGAACCTGCTAGGACAGGTTCTCAAGAAATTATGCTTATTTAATTGAGTTAGTGTTTATGAAACATGGCTTCACTGCGAATTACACCAGAAATGTTATAGTACCTTTGGAAGAAAGAAACTATGTGGTCATTAGGAGACCTCCATTCTCTCACATGCTGCCCCCATGTTTTCTGAAAGCACTGGCATGCAATGAACATCATCCCTCGGTCTCTCCTCAAAAGCTGGTTTCTTTGCCTTATGTAGAAATATTTAAAGTCTTATACTTTTTTCTTCACTTTGGACTCATTTTTTTCCTCCACCTGCTCAACGCAGGTCGTCCTCATGAACTGAGGAGAAGAGGATGGATAATTCTATATATATTCACATACCCTGTAACCCCTCTGGGGGCTGGAACTTGCTTATTTACTTGTAACTGCTACCCTCACCAGTGGACGAACTGCCTGTCTCTGGGGGTCTCCAAGTCCCGTAACACGTAATTGACCAATGCCTTGCCACCCCAACTAAAAACATAAATATTTTGAAAGTCAGGTATTAAAACTGTTATGGAGGGAAGATAAATTGCAGACAGCTTGCATTCTGGAAACTCTGCTATTTAAAACTGACTGCCTTCAGAGTTATCCCTTATGAGCTGCCTCTTAGAACCACTGGCATGTGGACATTTTGAACATGGCCGTATCACTTCAGAGTTTACAGTGCTGCAAAAGCAAATTATTTCTCACAACAGAAAAACCAGCAATAACAATATCTGAGTTCATGTTCTATTTCATATCAATTAAAAAGATTATTTCATTTCTATCAAGACTCCAGAATTAGGTATATACCAAAGAATGCTGATGAACTGGGTATCCCTATCTGTTATGTTCATTAAAAATAAGAAAGCGTTGAGGCTTTACCCTCCTCTCTTGAAGAAGGCAAGCCCTTGCAAGCTTGTATGTTCTCCTTGCTTCACTGATAGCCCAGATCATCATTACAACCAATGCCATTTCAGGCCTAGCAAACCAGGGATCCAGATAATTATTTAATTAATAACTGGATGGTTTCAAAGCTGGTATTATTCTGACACCTGAATTTTCTAATACCAAAGGACTTCCTGGCTTCCATGCCCGTCTCAGGGACCAAGACCATGCTTTGTGATGTGTTCTTTTAGTAGTCACTCTCACTGCACAGTAGTGAGAGTAGCACAGGATGCTACGGTACACAGCCATTTTCTGAAATCCTGCATGCTGGCACTTCAGAAAACAGCAACTACCTCTTGAGCAGACAGAGGTGTTTCATGTCCAACTTGGAGTCTGTGATCTCCACCAACAATGAAGCAGGGTTTTCAGACAGTGGATGACTGTGGCTGGAAAACTAGCTAAACCCAGATAATTATATACAAACTGTAAAAAAAAAAAAAAAAAAAAAAATCCTCAAATGAGCCCATCAAGTGCAGTTTCAAGACTGAGGCCTCCAGATTAGTGGGTGGTCTGTCAGTTCATGCTTAGCAGCCGTCAGCTGCTCCAAAGAAGCTAATACTTTATTTTCATTTAAAGAGCATTTTAAATTAAAAGTTTAATGCGAGGGCTGAAGAGTGATTAATAAAACAATCTGCATACAATTTAGGTACAATGATCAGTAAAAGTTTGAGAAGTATCATATGAAATACAATGTCATTAACAGTCCTTAACTGACAGTTCCGTGCTGCAGTGCCATGGGTAGGTATCCATTAGATTCACATCAAGCAACAGAAAACAGAACAAGACTAACATGACAGTTAAACTTGTAAGTTTTATAACCTTATTTATTGCTTTGTCTTTCTATAAATCACCTCTCAGATTTCTGAACTGAAAACTAATTTATTTTAACTAACTTTTTCAGAAGAGACCATAAAACTGACACAACTATTTTTCAGTGTTTTCAATGGTATCATGTTAGGGAGAATAAGAACATTTCATTTGTGCCCCACAGCTTTTGTCAACAATAAAAATACTTGAAAATCCAGTTAATCCATTTAATTATTTTAACTGAGGTTTTCTACATTTCGACTCCATATCCCTATTTCTATGGTTACTAATGGCTTCATTCAACATGAAAATATACAAAATTTATATGTTCTTCAGAATCTCTTTGAAATACCTTGTTTTTCTGGAGTGTCTGGTCAAGTGCCTCTAAATGAGAGCCACTACCTTTAAATGGGATGGGTTTTCTGACATGTCAAAACATTTTAGTAATTCAAATTCTAGAGACAAGCAATGTAACCTACAAAGCTACTTTAAAAATATCTCTTATACATGTCACTAGCTTGTAACTAAGCCATGTATTTCCATGTCAAAGACACATGACCATATCTACACCATTCTTCTCATAATAATCTCTCTAGCAAGTCAAACATCTAAATCTTTATCTCAAGACTGTGCTTCTCAGCTTCGTATTTTAAAGGTGATATAGTAAAGAATAATTTCTTTTTTAACCAGTCCTGAGCTGAGAGAAGAAAAATATGTTACTGAAAAATAAATAAACATTACAGTAAATTCATGCTAAAAGGTTAATTTTTGTCACTTCCTTGTTTGCTTTCTTTTCTATATATTGAGAGATATAGAAGTACACGATGTCTTCTTGAGAAAGAATGTTTTGGAGGGACTTAGGGGGTTAGGTAAAAAGTATTGGAATGGAAAAGGCTGTTGTTTTCTTCTAAAAAAATGGGATGTTTTACCTTGTACTCTGGGCTTCCAAGTTGCCAAGCCTGTGATGTGCTGTCACAACTTATGTGTGACTGACTGGTTACAGAGCTTGCTGATCTATATGGAGAGGTGAGAATTTTTCACTATGCATAAGTAGAGATATCAGTCAGATATAGTGATAGATCTGTTCTTTGACTAGATTTGTACGCTGCTATATTACAGTGGCTGCCAAATCAAATTCAGAGCCTAGTTTCGTGGTTTTAAAAACAGGAAAGAGAGGTAGGGGTGTCCTGACACAAACACTTTTGGAGGAAAAATTCTCTTAGAACCTCTGTAGTGCTGTGCTCTGTCTTTTAGGACAACCACAGTGATCCTGGAGTTATTTCAGAATCTCCCCCTGTCCCTGTAGTGCACTCACTGCATAGTCCAGCATAGCACAATGTGGAAGCAGCTACTGGGGCTGTCAGTAATGATGATATTTTGTACAGCTAAATGTGTCACTATCAACACACAAACCAGCAGCACGACACTATAAACGAGAACCTGGAGATGGAGAGCCTTCATGTTGTGTTTGAAGAAGTGAACAATGGTCTACTTGAATTTTTAAGGCTTGCCTTAAAACTGCAGAGTCATTGCTTAAAAAAAGTAAGCCCTGAGTGGGCTAATTCTCAGACAAAAACACCCTGTCTAGAAGCCCTGTTATTGGGGCATTCGACCCACAATGACATTTTTGGATGACACCGAGTTTTTAAGTGTAAGCATTGCCATATACTAACATAACTCAGTGGACTGAGATGGTTTATGCCTATCCCAGTAGAGAGTTCAGGCAAAGGTGGCAATGAAAGATCACAGTCCCTGCTCAAATCTGACTCCCCAGTCGGGACCTCATGTGACCTGCAAGAAGAGAAGCTCTTCTTGTCTCTCCAAATCCACCCTGCCCTGAGGAGATGCTGTGATGTCTCTACTGAGTATGAGGGTTATAGCTTACAGAAGACTACATTAAGCATCCACTCAATGTAAAAAATAAAAACACACAGGAGTGGAAGAAAGGATGAACAGTATCAAGAGGGATATGCTGGGTGCTTGCATATTTAATGTTCTATTCCTACCTCTGTATCCTCCTATCTGTTCTCTCTTTTGCAACTGGTCCTGTGACTGTCTCCGCTGCAACCTCTCCAACATGTTGTGCTTTGTCAGAACTCTTGATCATAGGCCAATTAGCCCTAAAAGTTGAAAAGTAAACCTAAATACTTTAGCAAAAAAGCACATCAAAATCACAGTTATCTTTCAGCTACAGATATTTCAATAGAACTGCTATGGCAATGAAAGTAATAAAAGTGAGGTGTCAGGCACATGGAATTTACAGAAGTCTTTCCCAGCCCTTCTCTGTGCTTCTTCCAGAAGACACATCTGAGACTGCAAGCATAATGTAGGTCAATGTCTGACCCTCTTCAGGGCTTTTAGACAACGTTGTCTATGCCTTTCTGTGCAACGTGTCTGCTGGTCTCCTATTTGTGGCGGTGCTTTATATTCTCAGTTATTATTTTTTAAGCTAAAAATACAGGAATACTATTAGAAAGGTAGTACTCACTCTATCAAGTGTATTTAATCCTACTGCTTAAAGACTGCTTTTTTGCTGATGGACAGAAGACTCCATTCAGCATATCATGTTCCTCACCACTTCCACAAAAGGAAGAGCAGTAGAATGTATTTTACCTTCTTCCTCACTGTGTAATAGAAGCTGTATTAATTTTAATTTCTATAGATTAATGTAACTTGCATGTAGCAGTTTGTAACAATGGGACAAAGAACCAGTGTTCCTCAATGATATTTCCAGATTTGACTTTGACTTGTGGCTTGATCTTGGGCAAGACATTTACCACATCATCCACATGGACAACAGTGCCAGGGCTGCAGAACCAAATTCAGCACAGCTGGGATGCTTCCCATTGCCTGAATGTCCCTGCTAGTCTTCAGAGGAGAGACCTTGCTGCAAACATAGTACACAAATTTGATCATGGGTTTGCTAGATGGTTTGTACCTTAATGTGAGACCATGAAATGGGGCAGTCACTCACCATTGTGGTATAGCTGAAAAGCAGTGTAACTGTCTGATGGCACAGAGTGAAATAACCAGCTGCTTGTTCAGTAGTGCCTTCACACCTGAAGCACAACAGTGTCACGAACACTGGTATTGTTCACAAGAGTCTTTTTACTTGGGGTTCTACTGGAAGTAAAAAAAGCAGTGTTTTGTAGTAAATTGGCGCAAAACCCCAAACAGAGCTCTTCTAGTATTCCAACAAATTCGGTAAGAGAAAACATTGCACAGTTTCCCTGAAAGCAGCAGCAGCAACGAACAGTAAACTTATAAACAATTATTGTTATGTGTGTTTTGCTCCTTACAAAACAGTTTGTTTGTCACTGGTGTCTATTTAATCATGCCTGTTATGCTGGGTTTTAAAGCTTAGTAAATACTTTACAAATCCACTCTGGTTTTAGAGAGGCTTGTTCTTTATGAAAGCTGAAATGACTGGATTCATCAAGGGCAAACTCCATACACAGTGCAGGCCTAATCTTTCTGTGTACTGCAGTGTGATGAGAAACCAAGGTGGCAGGAAATGAGTACATCAGTGAGACCGAGTTACTGTTGATGCTGTTTCAGCACTTCCTTACTTTTCTTTCATATAGAACTGAACACTGTGCTTGCCATGTAAAATAGCTGTCACAGAAACTTAATTCTTCCTGAATATTACAACTGACACGCAGTGCCACATTGAACCAGAGCTTATTGAGTCAACATATGAGAATAGAGCCATCAAAAGGATTTGTGTATAAATATATATATAATATATATATAATATATATATTAATATATATATGCATATATACCCTAAGGTGCATATATGATCACAACTTAAAATAGAATACCATGGTCAAATCTATAGTATTTTTGATTAATGAAAAACTTCCATTATTTTGGTTTTGATATAATAGAATGAATCACTAATTAACAGTTTGAACAGAGAGAAAGGTGAGTGAACATGATCAAATCATGACCTGAGATGTGGCTATATGAACACGTGTACCTCTCTGTGTATGCATACATTCAGTATGCTACATTCAGTATCTGTATTTTAGATTCTATATGCTCCATATGGTGAGAAACACCTAAATTAATATATATTATTTATAACTGTATATGTATAAATAGATACACGTACACACAAAAAAAGCTGCAGATAATTTCAAGTATGCCTTTATAGTATGGTGGCAGATTTTCTCGGAATCTATAATTTACCAGTGATTAGATGTTAGCAATAAAGAATATTCCCAATTCACTTTTGATCATTTGCACAAATTATTACCAGTAGATGCATTATTATCCACAGCACTATATGTAGTTTTTTAAAGATTTGACTATGGACTGGGAGAGCTGCTTAAGGAAAAGTAACCTCGACAGAATGCACAGCCTAGAATCTGGTTTCATCACACTGGATCAGCCTATTTTCAGCTAGAGAAACAACATGTCAGCTTGGCTAAGAAAGATCACAGGGATTTCTTTATGCTAGCTTTAGAGAAGTTTAAGAGTTACCAAAAATCCCTGAACTCATGAACTCCAACATGAAATGAGCCAGTATTCTCAGGGCAGAATATTTCAATAGAAATTTTAAGCAAGTGGCTCTATCCATGTGACTTACAGATTGAGTCTCAAGGACTATGTGTATGAGGGGAGTGGGAGATCCTCAGATCAGCGAAAAAAATTGCTGCTTTTCAAGGTCAAATGGTGTAATAACTTTTGATGTGAAAAGTCTGTAATTTCTATCAGTTCCTTTTTCCATAGAAATAGCAGACAGCCACAGATAATCAGGACACTCCCTAAAACGTAAAATATGTTTAGGAAAAAAATCACCAAACCAAACACAGAAAAACCCCCTGTATTTCAAAATAATTCACACGATGCACACTTGGAGAGATTTATCTTCAAAATGCTAGCAGGATTGGCACCTAACTGTAAACAAAGTACTACTATACTGAAATATTATATTGAAAAGTACTGTTACAGTGGAAGTATTATACATATACACACTCTCTCTATATATATATTCGTATAGTTGGGTTCATGGCCTAATTTCCAAATGGTCCAGTATCTTCCACTGAAAATATTTGCTTAGATTAAATAAAAGAGTATCTGAAAGCGGGAACATTCTGGGCTGACCTTACAGTTGTTTGTTATGCTTTGAAGATCAGTAAACCAATCTGCATTCAAGAAGTATGCTACATTCAGTATCTGTATTTTAGATTCTATATGCTATATATGCTGAGAAAGAAAATGCCTAAAACCACTAAGCAGGTGCAACTAGTGCCACCACTACACAGGCAGTTCAGTTTGATTAGTTGTCATCGGCTTGGTAAAATAATTAGAAAAAATGCCAGTGTGCCGCTTGTCAGTTTACAACTTTAAAGAGGTGTTAGCTCATACTGATAGACAGAACTGCTCTTTCCCAGTATAGCGAATGCAAGAGTACACTACAGCAAACCCATAAATATTAATATGTATCATCAGGTTTACCACTTAGGAGTGTCACCTTGTGATTAATGGGCTGAGAGCCTGTGAGCTCTAAAGCAAAGCTGAGCTGAACAAGATGTGCTTGCAAGCTGAAATATAATTCCTATTGCACATTTCAGCACTTTGGCAATTTAAAAAAATAAAATAAAAAATTAATAACTATTAATCATCATATACAGAATGATTAACTGTTTTGTACTAGCATACAGAGGAAGAATCCTGTTCCATTTCAGATAGTTCACTACACAAAATCTTTCATGCACAGGCTAAATTCTTACTTGCTCTGTGCAGATACTAAAGCTGCACTGGTATTTTTGGCAAAAGCCAGCATTTGCCAAATTTTCGAACTCGCAGGCTCCTTTTTCCTTACTGACTGCTTCTTCTTCTCCTAGCTGCACTAGGAGGCTTGATCAGTGCATATGAGCTTATAAAATCTCACATGTTTACATGCACCAGCAGACTCTAACATGGTGACACACACAAACTTCAAGAGATTTCCAGAACTTTCTGAAGTCCTGAAAGTGTGCCATCGAGTGAAGCGCTACTTTATATAATATGCTTTATGTAAGAAACCCTTTATGAGTTAGACTTTTCACAGTATAGCTGCTGTGTGTACCAGCAACCTGCAGAGGCTTCAGCTTCATGTCTGATCTCTTTCATGTTAAGGTTTATCTGTTTAAATGGTGGGATCTAAGAGCTTTCACGGACTATTATGAGAGCGCTTGAGATTACTGACTTCACCAGCACAAAGTTCCTAAAGCCATACAAAATAGACAATTTGCTGCAACACTGAAGCATCTTTTTAATATGCATGTTTTTGTTAATGGAAAACTTAATTCTGTGTTCCTTTTAAAAAAAAGGGATATTACTTGATACCTAATAGTCTTGTTTACTACCAAGCATCCTATAAAAAAAGAGTCACAGTGTACTCTTGCAATTCCTTCCATCTTATTTTCTGAAACGAAAAGTTAAAAATTCTCTAAAGAAGTTCAATATGGACAAGTTAAACAATCATGCCATTGAACCAAAGAACCCAATTGGAAAAATTTGCTCATTTGACTTCTTCCATGGCATTCCCATTGGCCATTATAAAAAAAAGCAAACAAACAAACCAACCCCCCAAAATAATACGTATTTCAGTGTTAGCTAGTAACAGCCATATCACGTTCACAAAACCTGATGTCCTATGTGAAACAATCCAATTATTTACAACAATAATGTGAGTCATGTATCAACTAAACTTCTTTTCCAATACATCCCTGTATCAACTAAGAACTGGAAAATTCCCCTAGCTTATGTAAGACTGTAAGAAACATGGGAAAGAAATGTGCCCAAACCTCTTCTCATAGATTTTTCCCAAGGAGTGTCTCAGCCTCTGGCTAATACACTGCCTTGATCCTAGCAGAAGAAGAATGCAATAGCACACTTGTTTTAAAACAGGGTTGAAAATAATTACTACTATAAGCTTCTGTGATACTGTTCTGCCATGTGGAAGTCTGATTTAGAAGCAAATATTGGTTTCTGTAGTTGAGCCTGCATGATACATACCATGCATCTGTGTTTGTGCATGAAAAAGATGGAGAGCTAGGATCTGGATTTACACACCCAGACACTGAAATTCAATGGCTCATCCTCATCGATACAAAAGTGACAGATCTATGTAGCTATAGAGGCCTTATTCTGTTAGCTGTACATTTGAAACCTAGAGTTCATGCAATAGCTTGGAAATATTTCAGTATTAGCAGTCTGGAAACAAGAGGATACTCATATTTAGGAATGTGTGTCCACGCAACCTGTTAAATGAGAAATGGGCAATGTTTGGTTTACCTTCAATACAATCAGTAACAAGGTTTATGATTTTCCTTTTGATAGTGGGAAAGCTTCTCCCAGCTTTGCATATAGGCAAATCTGTTTCCTGCTCTTTCCTGCTTCTCAGGGCCACCTAATCTAGGTGCTATTGATGATCACTGGTGTTAATCTGCCATCTTGCTTTTTTACCAAGTTATTCAGGGCTCCTCTGCAGCCAGGCTCTTTGTTAGTGCTAGAAGCACTATCCTGATACAAAAGCTCGGCGCAGGCATTTTATAAAGAATTCTGTTTAAATGCAGTCTGAAAAGTGGCAGGAACTTTGGGTATGTCTGTAAATGCACACACAGACCTCAAAGACAACTCCCAGGTTACCATAACCATTACCATTATCAGGTTAGTCAAAATAGACTTCTTCTGGATCTCTCCAGTCTTCCTTAGTTCCATGAATTAACACTTATTAATTACTCACAAAAACATTTTCTTATATCAATGAAATACTATCAGTCTAGAAAAGGCAAGAATTTGGTTTGTATTCAAGAGACAATTACAGAACTTATTTAAACCTCTCATACAACATTACTATCACAAATAATTTTGAGCAGCAAGTTTTCAGATTTCTTAAATCTTTCTCCTCTCTCTCTAGCACTTACTTTGCTGTTCTGTTTTCTTTTCTCCTTCTTTCAGCAGCTTCCATCTTTTGAACTAATTTTAACATGAACACTTTCCTATTAATTCTCCTCCTACTATTTTGAGTTCTATCCTGCCTGGAGTAGTCTTGCTGTCAAAATAATGACAAGCTGTCAAAATACTTCCTTTAGCTTTCTCCCCTCCCTGCTGCAGCATCATCCTCGATCCTTTGCACTCAAAGTCTACTTGTGTGGGAACAACAAACTGTGTGAACCTGGACCACAGAATTAAGCAACAAAAGCTGTATTTTAAGTCATTTAGTTATTTAGTCAGAAAACATGCATTAAAATGACAATATCAGTATAGTCCCACTGACTAAAAATGTCAGAGGTACTTACAGAGCATAATTTTAATTATTCCATGTTTTCCCTGCAGCAAGAGTAGGGAAGTGATGATAATATTGAAACAACTCAGACAATTTATCTAATTGCAAATTGGCAAGTCTTTGAGCATGGCCAGTATTAAAATATTGTCACACATATAGCATTACAACAGCACATTCAGTATTAAAGTATTTAATATTGCAATACTCACTTTGGAAAATGGCCGTGTTCTGCATTTTAAAGTAACTTTTTTAATGCGGATAGTAACTTTTCATCCTAGCATTAGATTTCTAGACCCTGCAGATTCAGGGTAGACTATAATCTTTACTGTGAATCTTTAAATATTCATTGTACATGGTCTGTGCAAATGATAGAGATTGTATTCTACACTACATTTACTCAAGAGCAGTCTTCAGTTTGGAAGGATAAAATAAAATGCTTAATTGAGGGGGTAGGGGGAGAAAAACCAAACACTCCTTTAGTATTGACGGACACAAGTTCAGTTACAGAATTACAGAATCAGATTCTACAGGATAAAACCAACCTCAGTAACCTGAAGTATAGCAGTTGTCTGAAAACAGGAATGGTTGAGAAATAACAAGTGTACTCCCAGTGTATAATCTCCTTTATGAAAGGTCAAAATCCAAGGTCATCTTTAGTGGGGAGCTTCTAAATAGGAAACCATGTCTAAATGAAGAGGTCAGCAGGGTCACTTGAGTTTAGTATTTTGCTTTTGATTTTTTTTTCTTCTTCTTCAGCTTCTTAGCAAAATTCATTTGACAATCAGTGCCTCAGCAGCTCAACACAACTCAAGAGCAGTCTTCAGCTGCAGGAGAAAATCCCACACAGCTATCTGACTGACACCTCATTTCATCCCATGCCATGGGTTTGGACTCGAAAAGGAGCAAGTCAGGCCCTTTATCTCCCCCAAGAGGACCAGTAAGGCAGAGGTGCTTTAAATGACACACCACACCTCATACTGTTTCAGGCACAGAGCCGGCGGAACTGGGTGCCATGCAGGTTAGAAGTCTTCTGTATATAAATAAACTACCCAAAGACAACCTTTCTGCACAAAATTTAATGCCCGCCTGTCATGATACGGAAGTCATGAGGATCCAGGACAATATGTTCAAGAATGGATTTGTCCAGCCTTGTTCTAGATGGGATGTCTGAATACCATGTTTTAGAGTCTACATCTAACCTAGTGGCAGAAAGCTTTTTCGTTTCTTCATTTGCCCCTGCACACTCTAATTCAATCAGAAGTATTCATGGGCTTTCGTTTGGGTTCTTGTTGTTGTTTTGTTTGTTTGTTCGTTTCTCATAACTGACAGATTTCCTGTTATTTGAAATACAATGCCTGGAGTAGAGTTTAATAACTGTCTCAAGAGAGCTGTTCTTTTATTCAAAGGGAAGCCAAACAATGTTTGTTCAATTTTTAATAATAATCTCATTTAGATAATAAAGCTACCAGAAAAAAATGCTCTTGGGAATATGCAAGTGCCAGAAATGACTTACAAACCAGCAAAAACAACACACAGTCATAATGTTCTGAAAACAGAACACTGGTAATCAGAATCCTAAGATGTTCAAGTGTATCTTCACAAGATGTTTCACAAGGTTTGATTACCGTCCACAAGAGTGGCTTTGTAACCTGTGAGGCTGAAAGCTACACAGTCAAACTCACAGAAATTCCCATGGAAGCTTGGTAACTGTAATTCTTTTTCTAAAAAATTAGGCATCTGTATGGACCAGGAAATTTTCCAAACACAAACATGCATAAAGGAGCACAGTAGGTGCTTCTGTCCTTTGAGAATTCTGTAGGTACACCTCTATGGAAATTAGAAGCCCACACTCCTGATCATGTAGAGTAGGACTACAAAGCAACACAGATGATCCTTCAAAATTCACACAAAATTGTAAATGACTGGAAGACGTATTTGGGCACTAAGTAACTTCGACCAGTGAAACACATAAGATTTGAACCAACTTCTGTTCCTACTACTGCCTTCAAGCTCTCCAGAACAGCTATTTCATATGCGCTTACAATGAGCACGGCATGAAGATCCGAAAAGAACAGTTTTGTTTGGTTATTTCATTTATTTCTTGTATTTCTATTATAAAACTGGCAACCCAGCAACCACAGCTGGTGCCAGAAATAACCTGATACTGCCCCTTCAACCATAACTGTTCAGTTCAGTAAACAATTGTGCAATTAAGCTAAAGTTTACTAGATCAGAATTAAATTTATGGGGTCTAATACTGAAAGGTGCTGATCAATCTCTTTAGAGGCAATGAGCGACCTCATGTACTACAGCAGCAGGTCACAGAAACAACTCCTCATGACCACTGTGGGACAAGATTGAGATATTGTAGTTATTAGTTGCAATTATTATTTTTTTTTTCCTTTTCTTTGTTTATTATTTGTCTGTGTGTAGCTTTGTGAGAGAGTTTTATATTGATACAATATGGACTAATACGTAAAAATATTTTTGGAAATTGTTTCTGAAAAAATAAAAGAAGATGGATTTAAGTTTCTTTGCATACTTTTCATACTCAGTTTCCACAAATATTTTAGGAAAAAAACCCCTACTAACTTCCAAAAAACTCCCTGATTTTAAATAAATATAAAATATGTTAAGGAATTTTTGAATTTATGAATACTTACACTAGGAAAGTTATTGCTAAAATAACTTTAATTAGTGAAAAACATATGTCAGATTTTTGAAAGAGAATGAGCCCACCTGGAATTTTAAATATCAAATATTTGAAAAAAAAACCCTAATGGTCACTCTAGAGACTTTGATTATTTAGGGAGGAAATTCAGCAACTAAACGTGAATAATTGAAGGAAACTGCAGTCCTATTTTGTGTGTTTGAGAATGCAGAAGAAATTTAAGAAAGGATAGTCTGACTGGATTCTGTAGACTGAATTACAAACATACACCAAACAAACCAGAATAACCAAGCATTTCTCACCTATGTCCTTAACATTAGAAATGAAAAGGTCTTGCATCACTATCTGTACACACCACACAAACCAGAGAATGAAGGCAGATGGGTGTTCTTGCTTCTGTTGTTTTCCACAAAAGGATTTCAAAGCCATTATTATTTGCTCCCAGTTTTACAGCTGTAAGCAAAGCTTTACCCAATAATGAAAAATCAGTAAGCCATTCAATTTTTATAATGTTTATCTTCCATTTCACTGAGTTTCTAACAACACATGTAATGCAGGTATTTTGGTTTTGCCCTTCAGTATGTTTTCCAACTATGTGAACTACGTGATTCTGTAATTACAACATACTGAAATGATCATTCTCATTTAAGTTATACACAAAATATAAAAAAAAAATTACTGAATTACTAAAAAGAAATCCATTGCTTGTTTAACACTCTTACTTACTGAGTATTTAAAACTGTGTTACCTGCCTTAGCTTTAGAATCCGTCTAGGCTCATGCTGTCTCTAAATTAAGAGACAACATAAGTAAGTGAGCCTTGACAGACTCTAAACTCCCATCTTAATTATGTTACATATTCTACGTCCTACATGCATTCATGGAACTTGGAAACCTGTGTTTTCAAATTTCAACCAACCTTCTAACTTGAGACAAGTAAATCTGTGAGTTATTCCTAGTATTGCAGCTGAAATGGAAAAAGGGAAAATCCCAACTTCCTCATGGGATCAAAAATAGTGTCTCTGCTGAAAAGTTAACATGAATGATTTTATATAAAGAAAAATAGCAGTAGGTCAGAATGAGAGGTGACTAAGGGCATAATCTTAACATATTCTCACATCCTGAGCTGAACAAACAACATAAACTCTTTATGCCACAGTGTCCAAAGCTTTATTCTGGCACTACAAAATCAGTGTAATGGGAACCGTCATGTACAAGCAGTGATACAGTGGTCGAAAATACATATACACAAATGAATTACCAGCCTGAACCTATTCTTCCATAAAACAGTTTCTAAAGTCAAATGAGCTATGGTAAGAAACATAAAAAGTATCTGCACAGCTCTCTTGATGATGGTAACAATTATCACAATGCAGATTTTTCTGTACCAGAGTAAATACTCCAAGCTACTAGCCAAAACCCACAAATTTCCATGAAAATTCTGAGAATTCCCAAAGACATTGTGACCAATTAAGGAAAGCAATGAGAGACTGAATGTCTGTGCAATTAAAATCTAAAGTTTTTACTATTAAAACTCTAATAATAACAATTACGCACATTTTTGGTTAAAATAAAAATAACATTAAAAAACCCCTATGCACATTTTTGGTTAAAATAAAAATAACATTAAAAAACCCCAATGTACTCTGGTGAAAACACAAACATTTTCGTAGCTTTTCTACATGGTTCTCTTTAAAAATATCAATGGCCTGCAAAAAGGTCTTACTCTATGCTGCACCGAAGGCAAAAAGAGTAAATGTGCCAAAAATGCAGGGAAAGACTCCAGAGCCTTTTTATGTCTAATGAGCCAAATGTTTTAGACATGATTCTGGGAAAAGTCCCAACAGTTTATTTAGGGCAGTACACTAACATCAAGTAAAGGCAATCAGATATCAGACGACTTCATTGTGTGGTTTGTTTCAGAAATATTACAACAACTTTTTAATTTGGCAAATTCTTACTGCCACCCTGCCTCTTTCAGTAGGAGATTTCTCTCCTTCCCACAACTTTTCATCTTCTTTTTGTAACGACTCTTCATTTCTATCAGTGGGTAATACGGTGTGGGGGAAAAGTGGTGACTGCACTCAATTTCAGCCATTGATGTTAAAATGCCCCAAGGGAAAAATCTCCTATCTAGTAAAAGAAACTTAAAAAATACCTTGACATTGTTATAACAGCATGCAGATCTCAGCAATTTAACAACTAAATGTCCCAGGTGCACAGAAATTGTTACTCCTACTTTTCAAAGTAATAAAGCTGAAATGTAGCAGGGAAAAGAGCATTAGAAAGTTGAGTCCTGTGCATCTTCTAAACATACTGCCCATCACCTCCAATTTAATGAGAAAATTTTGGAGAGGAGTCGGTAATTCAAATACACATGTGAGCCAAAACACAGGAAAAGGCTCCCATTTCATCGGCTGAACCCAGTTACCACCACCTCAGTTACCAGTCACTCACACATGACAGGTATTGGCAAAGTGACCATGATATATCCAGCAACCTTATATAACACATTATAAAAAATATCACAGGGGCTCTGATGTACACTAAAAGGTACTGGGAAATTGACTTCTCTTTGTGGAGAACTAGCAGTAAAGATAGCCTTCTTACCAAGTGCAGTCCAGGCATTCAAGTGAACACAGGAAATTTAAGTAGTGGCGAAGCAAGGACAAAGAGGAAGTAGAAGGATTAATAAACTATTACTACAAAACCCTATAGAAAATCTGTGTTTTCCAGATTGAAGGTTCTTACAAAGGCTACTGAACATAAACTTTTATTGTCCAAATAGTTCAGGTTACTAAAGATATCACGATGTTGATATTTCATGTAGTGATACCAGAATTTGGGACATTTAATACATCTCTGATTTGGTCAGAAAGTCTGTATTTTCACCATTGTATGTCTGACTGTGTTTTGATTGTTTAGCTGTATTTCCCCAAGAGGAAACCAACCTTACAGAATATCCTTCAAGAAGTAACAAAAAGCAGAGCTAGCTGGGTATGCAGTTCATTAAATTTCTTCTGATTTATTCAGTAAATGCTGTCAACATACAGAAAGCGATGTTATCGGCTGGACCATGCATCATCATAGCTGGAGAGAGACAATTAGGATACAGTTTCCAGTAAGTCCATCACTAAAGCACATTTGGGATAAGAGAAGAAACAGAGATAACTGTTGCTAACCTAGAGAAAAGATCAAAAGAAACAGACTAGAGGTCTGGCAGGACACATTTCATTAAAGTTTACACACAGCAAAGTAATTACTATGTGCTTAAGAACAGACATATTGTCTGAAATGGTAGGTGAAATGTGTTGAGGAAAGAGAAGTAAGAGGATAGTTATAAGCTTGCACTACCAGTGCCATACTGAAGTGGTAGGGGGCAACACAAAGCACAGTGCCAGGTTTGCATATATTAACTCAGTGTTATGACAGCTATGCATAATCTGAACAACAGTCTTAAGCAATGGAAAGCAGACTTTTCCTCAAATATTACCTAAGTAATAGCAGAGAAGTGATGTCTAAACACAGGCTGTGCTGCACACACTGTAAACGTTTAGTAAGAAAGAAGTACCACAGGCAGAGGAAAAACGCTTGGGTTCAAATTTATTTCAAACCTCAAGGAAGTACAATGACAGAAACAGTTGGAAACACCCAAAAACCAGTAGAAAAGACAAGAAGATTGCTGAAGGGAAAGGACCTGAAATAGTGAGACTCACTGAAATGACTTGGTAATGCAAGGACAAGCGTTTGCAGACATGTTCAGAGCTAAGTAAGACAAATTGTAAGGAATATGCACACAGAGTTCTACACTGCATCTCTCACTCCTGCATGCAGACACAGTTCTGTGTATTAAAAGAAAAAGGGGGAGGAACAACAACAACAACAACAATATGAATTAATTGCTAGGAGCCAGGCCTTATTTCTTTTAGAAACAGAATTTTAAACAAAACAAAACAAAAAAAAAACCAAAACAAAAAACCCAAAGAAACCAAACAAAAAAACCCCCAAAACCAAACCAAACCAAAACCAAAAAGAAAAAAAAAAAGAAAGAAAAACCCACTTCAGTTATCTGTGTTGAAGTCAGCTATACAACTCAAATGACCAGTATATCTTTGGATACTCTCGGTCTTTGTCTTACAGTTAGCAAAATGAAAAAAGATTGAGTGAATTTACTCAAAACTCAGCCAGGAGGACTAAGTTTAGTTTACATAAAAGAATAAATTATTCAATTGGCTGCCTAGTATTTTAGGAGAAATCACAATAAACTCCCTTGAAATTCTGTGAAATATCTTTATTGTACACAGGCAACAAAATGAGGGACAGAAATAACATGCTTTGAGATGAAAATAATCCTCATATTCAGTAATACTTGTTCTACTGTCTCCAGAGAAATCAAGAGAGAGTGTTTGAAAAACTATCTGCTACATAGGATGATCCATAAATTAAGTTGCATTAACTTGACTGGGCGATTATGTTCAACAGTACGTTGGTGATGTGGTAGGACAAGAACCGACTGAGACCCCAACCCTGCTGCTCTTCTGTTGAACCACTGCCTGCAGCTAGGACTGCTCCTAGAGACAGAATTACCCTCTGCGGACAGCACTGTTCATGCTGCAGAGGCTGTTGCTGATCCACGCCACTTAGCAGAACACCTGTACCATGCCTGACTTTGTGAACTTGTTGTCACTGTGGATACAGACACCGTACATAACTGGGAACTAAGATGCTTTGCCTTGTTACAGAGCACGGAAAAAAACCTGCAGTAACAAAACACTCCAAACGAAAAAAGCCATCCTTATCTAGCTTCATTTTTTGGGACTTTGATAATCATTTAACATCCTGGTTTAATGTTTGGCATTTGAAGCTGTATATTTAGAAGACACCCTCATCATTCCATTACAAGTGAATGATGGCTTTTCATTTTCACACATGTATCTTAATTATTATTTTAAAAAACATTAATACAACTCACCCATTCACGCAATTTATCAGCTGGAGAAAATTATCACAACTTCAGCATTTTCAATAGAATAGTGAGGATTAAAACAAGCCAAAAATCCAGACAATTGTTTTTACTGCTGCATGGTATGGCAACTAAGGCCTATACATGCTGAGGAATGAAGACACCGTAATACTCAACTTTATGAACTCGCACAGGTTTCAAAGACATTATGAGGGGTCATTAATATTATTAGTTTTTCCTCATGTCACTGTTCAATTTTGGACTACCTATTATTTAGTTAAAGGGGAAGTAAAGTGAAGATCAGTGGACAATGAGAGACAGCATGGTTTTTTAGCACTGTCACCCAGTCTCTTTAGGAGGAAGATCGTGCTTCCATTCCAGACTCAACAGCTACTTTATCTAGTTAAGTTTCAAATCTGGAAAATTGATCCAAGGTTTGAGTGTGGAATCTGGATGTTCAGTCTTGCTCTCTGGGGTTAAAGGATCATGCTGGCCCTATTTCTGATCCAATGAATCTTTGAAAGTATTATAAAGGAGGAGCATCAACAAGTAAGACGGAAACCTAACATCTCCACTCCATTCTTGCTACAAATTGCCCTCATTACAGTACTCTTCTGAGGAGGAACATGATCACAGTTACTAAGGTCCTGTGGAAACATTATTAGCTCTGCCCAATGTATAAATCTCCACTCCTCTCCCTCTCCACTTGTGATCAGTATATAACTTGCTCTGTTAGATATATCTTCATGTACTTATGGATTTGATCCTCAAAAGAGCACAGGGCAGAGGAATACTCTCTGCCCTATAAGGACTACACTGAGAGATACAAAGGCAGCAGAAAATAGGAACTTTCAGTTTCTGAAGAACCTAAATGTCAAAAGCAAATAGGCTCACAGAGCTTAAGGATTCTGCAGCTAAGAAGAGGTTTTTAGAGTCACAGTTTTGTAGTTGACCACCTACCACAGGTGCCAAACTGAATTTATAATGATTTGATGGATAATAATCTAAGTTTTTATGGCATCAGAAAAACATTGGTATACTTGCAGCAGCACAAACTTACCTTCCAAACCAACAAGGCATTACAGTAAAACCAGTAATTTCTTTTAACATATTTAACCTTCTAAGGAGACAATGTGAGCTTTGTAAACCCACCAAAGAGCTATGGTGGATATGTCCAGGATATAAACCCAGCTATGGATGGTATGTCCAGGATAACCACTGTGAAATTTTGCAGGCACACCCTCAATGATGAAAATACTAAACTTAACATTAAACTAACTCCATCTCATTAGAAAGCGTGATCTGTATACATGACCTTTGGAGACTCGGGTTTAGGCAACATGTCCACAAAAGCTGTGACTAGTGCAAAGTCATATTTTTAGGGGCTAGAGCGATAAAGGAGGAAAAATCCATGTACAAGGAAAAAAGCTGACATCCAGAGACTGTAGAGTAAAGTATAACTGAAAATGGAGAAGAATGTAAAAACATTAGATGAAAGAAAGAGACTAGTAAAAGAGAAATACAGGTAAAAGGAGAAGAAAACTGGAACAGATGGCTGGAATGCTTTATTCACAGGCTAGCAAGAAAACATTTTGGCCCTAATTTACCCTTTTCAGCTTTCTCCTACAAAATTAGGGCTGGGAAGGAGTCCTCACACAAACAAGGTAATGACTTCTTCAACTTCAGCAGCAATAGTATAATCCTCATAAGAATCAGAGAAGTGAGTGAATACGGGAAACAAGCACCTCCTGCTCAACTTTAGGCTATGCCTTCCAAGTGTACCTTTCATAAACTTCTAACATATCTGTTCCTCTGAACTTTTTCTGGTTAGAGCAGGTATCACAAAATCATCCATGAGATGGTAAGTGGTACGCCTACTAATAATATTTACTCATTGTTACCAGAGTGACCTCATCTTGAAATTGAAATTCTGAAAAACATTAAGAGAGTATTCCTTACAGATAGTTGACTCACAGAACTACCTCTCTATCTTCTCATTTGTTCTCTGTGCATTATTGAGCAGTTGAATATAGTTTTGGTCAGTGCAGTCGCCTTCTGTATGAGCCCTGATTTTACTCCTTTAATTTGAGAAATGCTTTACCGATCTGCTTTCATGAAAAAAAAGGAGCAGAATCTGTACCATGCAGCTACACAAAGGTCAACATTAGAATAATACCTACATCCGTTAGTAGGGTTCTGATGTACACTGCTTTCATCATTCCCTATTTGGCTTTAGTTGGACAGAGCATATCTGTCAATCATAATTTACTCTACAAGTGTTCCATGATTCTCCTACAAAGTCATATTCAGTCTGCAAATCTAAGAGAAACTAACATATTGTATAACGGTGTGATGAAAAAGCCAAGTTACCAATAATATTTCTAAACTGCATCTACACTGTCCTGCGGGAACACAGTTGGGAAACCTCCTCTGGGCAAAATCTGTTGTGTATACTATCTTTGCCTTGGGCCATACCTGAAAGCATTACTTTCTCAGCAGCCCTGAGCTTGTCAAGGAGCAGTCTTTGAAATGCTTGCCACAGACAGCAACTCTACAGACAGATCCCAGAGTGATGCCCAGAAACATCTCTGTTTCTACCACAGTCAGTCTTCCCCGGCCTATCTACGGCTGGCTCCTTGCAAAACTAAAGACTGCTTCCAAAGGAGGATGATTCAGATAGACTTCAGCTAGGGACTGAAATGTGTCCATAAGGAGAAGGTTGAAAGCTGGGCAAGGGCAAGCAGAACACTGACTTCACATGAATATGAAGGTGATTACTCCAAGATGATGACTGTAGGCCAAAAAATGAAGATAGCGTATCCATTTGATGGTCTTCACAGCACAATGGCTATGAAACATACCCCGTAAGATAGCACACCATTTCTACAAAGAACATAGCAACAACTTTTTAGTGTAGTTCTTAGGTTTTAAGAGAAGGGAAGATGCTGGAAACTCTCAAAATTAAGTTATTGACTGTTCAGGGATAACGACGATACAGAGAATATTCCACTTAAAAGACGGGAAGAGAAAGTGACTTCACAATGCATTTCGAAGCCTTGTTTTTCTCAAGTTCTCTCAGTGCACATCACAGAATATAAACAATGGGCTGAACAGATACATAAAAAAATTCCGTGAGTCATTTGTAACTACAGCACCTGATCTGACCCCACTATTGACCTTCTTCTCCACCCTGCTCTCTCTCCTCTTTCTCTCCATCTTTTCTGAATAAGCAAACAGCCAATCCAGGAGACTTTATGGGTCTGACCTTTATCTCAGCCCATCCTATCCTAATACATGTTAAGTTAATCATAATTTGGCTTGCCATGATGGAAGAAAAAAGATGTCTATCCTTTCCTCCTGTGTGTAAATAGAGAAAAGATGGTATTTGGCATGGTTCTATTCCAGACAAAGATTTTCCTAAGATATGACCAACCCAACTTTCAAAAATATTTCCCTAGTACACCTAGTCTAATGATGTGCTAGACAATAAATATGCAGGCTGGGAACACTGCAATAACCCTTCAGTCTTTAGAAGAATTAGCATGTAATGCTTTTTTGGCAGAAAATTGTCCTGGCAGTTTCATTCACCTGTCCAGTGTTTTTTTCATCCAGACTTAGTGCCTGGAAAAGAAACTCTTATTTTTAAACTGGAGTGAGACAAATCTTTCTTTGATGACAATGGGGTATTTTGGTATTAATTGTTGTGGACATGGAGGTACAATTATTTTAACAATCTTCTTGCAGAAGACCACAGTGGAAGATGTTTATTTTGCTACTGTCCATTTTTCACCTTGTGGTCTTGGTGGCTTCAGCCTCATTTCTCAACTGCTGAATATCATAGCATTACAAAATGTGCGATGAATATAACCCTTATATATCCCTTATTTAATACTTTAAGCACAGTTCAGGGAAAGGAAAAAAATCAAAACAGCAAAAACAAAACAAACGTTAAGGGAGAAGAAGTTTTTTTGCTAGCTTTTTCTTTTTTGAGGATGAGAGGAGGTGTAGTGATTCTTTATCTACAGCCTGAACAAGGAGAAACAAAGATCCTTGTCAATAATAAGCTTTATTGGCCCTTGTTGAGTGTTAAGTGAATATATGATCCTAGAATCCCTCTCTTGAGAATTAGTGTCCTGATTAATTTGTCTTAATTCCCCATATTGCTCTATGACAAACCTCTTTGGTGCTACTGAGCTATGTTGACATCCAAAGAGTTATGTGAAGTCCACATGGAGGGGCCAAGAAGACAATGGAGGATCTTCCTAAAGGATAAACAATGGCATTAAATGAGACAGCGAAGACACAATATGGAATAGAACACGAGGTTTTGCATGGAGCACCAGCTTTGGGTAGCACTAGGATGATCTTGATGGAGTTGCTTGGAAAGCTCACGAATGGTGCCCTAGAGACCATCTCTGGCAATTAGAAAGAGTGGAAGAGTGAACAAACCTCAGGAATTCTTTAGGAGACCTAGAACTCTTTAGGCATAGCCAAATGGTTACCTAAAAATGGACACATGGTGTCTTTCTTTGCAAAGCACATGAACATTCTTTGCATTTTGACAGAACTTGGTGAGAAAGCAAGCTCTTGGAAACATTTATAATAAAACAACATACTCTACAGACAATCTCTACAGTAACACTGGCACATTAAGGGAAATTACAGAATTGCATTCTGGCAACAGAGATCAGAATACAAATTGTAATAAATTTCATTGCATTGCTGTGAAAAACTTTGTAAATATGCTGCTCATTCTCTATGACCTTACTGCTTCTTTCTTCAGAAATGTTTCTCCATAGAAAGACTAAACAATAGGTTAGGTCGATCTGTTATCAGAATTTGGATGAAAACACTAGTGCAGTGTAATTCTGAGAAGCTAGTTCTGTGTTACCTTTGGCAGAAGAGTGTACGTTAAAAGATTGTTGAGGAAGAGAACAAGAGACATATTTCCAAATGTGAAGTAAATGTCTAAATTCTGCCTTTCCTGCCCACAAACATGATGGGCAATAGTGAAGTATTTACACTTTGATAGCGCAAGATAGCCACATGCCAACCAAAGTGCTTCTTCAATTTCTACTTCAGATTGTGTAACTAACTTAAATTGGTTAAGCTAGCAGAACTAACCCAGACTTTATCAAACAACACCATACCAAAACCTGCTTTTGTCACTTCTGTTTTTCCAGCCACGACACAGCACCCATAGTTCTAATATCACTTCCTTTTCACAGGTTTTGAGTTCCCAGCTAACTCCCAAACACATCAAAACAGACT
Organism: Dasyornis broadbenti; assembly: GCA_013397935.1. Classification (NCBI taxonomy): domain Eukaryota; kingdom Metazoa; phylum Chordata; class Aves; order Passeriformes; family Dasyornithidae; genus Dasyornis; species Dasyornis broadbenti. The sequence goes on from VZRN01000749.1 coordinate 353,514, forward strand.
TTAAAAAAAATGATTTTAGAATGGCAAGGTAGTATGTTAATCCCAAAGCTTCTTGACTATTCTCAGTTTTTGCTCAAGATGTAATACTTCCAACCAGATCCCAAGATGTTTTTGAAAGTGTCTAATATGCTTCCTTCTCTTTTGTGACAGAAGAGAATATTGGCACAGCATCTTTGAGGGATTCCTAATTATACAGTAGATTAAGATGGGATTTTGTATTGGTTCATGTTCAGTTGCTTTTCTCCTCAACCCACCACTGAGGGGATAAAATCTAATTTGGAAATGAAGAAAAAAAAAAAAAAAAAAAATCAGTGCAAACACTAGCTTCCCCTGCAAGCTGATGCATACAAGAGAAAACAGAAACAGCTCAATTATTTGTTTAAATATTTTTCTAAGATACCCAGCGTGAATTTACTACAGAAAACCCTAAGGAATCAAGCTGTTGCGCAGCACAGCTCTTGAAGCCTTTCCTTTTACAACTGGAGCTGACCAGCCAAAGAAACCAGCTGTATGTCCAGATCTTTAATTGAAATCTGCTGCTGAGGGGAATTGCTCTGTGCTCTCAGCTGGTTCAAATGGGGCTGCCTAGCAACTGCAGAAACAAGTTTCGGCAAGGCGAGGTGACACAAGCCAGTGACTGCCTTTGTGGGCACAAGCTTGTTGAAGTAGTGTATTTAGTAGTGAGAGCTCTTCCGACAAGGAACAAGAAGCAAGTCAAACTCAGATGATAAATAAAGTATAAATATGACTTTATTAGTAGTATGCATTTTTAAATGCCAGTTTTTGAGCTGACTCAAATCAGCTTTCCATATGTTGTTGACAAGCCTATGTTTTATTTATCAAATACACTTTGACAGAAATGTTAATTTCTGTAAGATGTGGTACGATAATGAACCTGCAGGACAACTGGATCAGCGATAAAAGTACCAATAAAACCTCAAGTTAAATCAACTAATGGGAGACTTATTAAGTCTCATCTAATTTTAACCAAAAATATTACTGCATCTGCCTGTAACTCTGAACATCAAAGCAGTATTTCTGTGTTGATAGCAGAATGCTACATTACTCCAAAGCAAACTTCCCCTACATCTTAATTTTTCATATTCTACTTCTAAAATAGCCATAAGGCACATCTGTAGTGTGGTAAAATCAAGAACTCAGGGGTAACGGGTCCTACTGTGTAAGATTCATGATTCATTACACAATACAACATCATTCATGATGAAAACATACTTGCAAACTACAGGAAAAAATTATGCAAAAACATGATGATAGCCCTAAATCCAGAGAGCCAAAGATGAACTTTGCAAAATTATGGGCTAAATGAAAGCAAAACCACTCTGAACTTTTAAACACAGAGAAGTTGCTCAAATAAAGGCGCAAGAAATATTATACACTGAAGTTTTGAGATTCCTGAGAATGAAATTTTGTCGTGTTCAAAGAATTAGATCCAATATATGCTTCTAACAGTATGACTTAATAAAAAATCACATTTTCAGAGCAAAATTATTCTGATGCACTTGTCCTTGTCTTTAATGGTTTTCTACTTGTTATAAAGGCACTGCTGCCCTAAAATACAGATTTATACCAACTCCTCATTATCACAGCTAGATAATGAAAGAATATATATCTCTTCAGTTCGGCCCTCCTTTAGCAGAAAGTCCAAGTCAGGCGAATTTCTTTTAAAGAATTTACAGAAGCAACAATACCAATATTTGCGGTGCAAACTTGCATCTTTGTTCTGCTCTCTCTTGCTCACTCTCTTTCTGAATTTGCTATAAAAGCTAAATTAGGTCTCAGGGGCACTGCACTACTAAATAAAATCTCTTCTAGCCCATTGTCATGGAAGTAGATGTACTCAGGAGGGAGATGTACTGATAGGCTAAAGTGTCTTCCTCCCCAAATTCTCTAATTTTTACAAAGAACTCTTTACCCAACTTCACAATATCACTCACATTGAGTCATACACTTGCCCCTCCTGCTTCTAGCCTTTTCTCTTTCTCAGAAATACAGCCACATGAATGTGCTGGAGTAATTTGGTTTTTTTTTTTTTGGTAGACTTTGCTAAGCTGTTTCAACATTTACATGATTCTTTTAATAAATGTATTGAAAATAATACTCTCTTCCAATATTTATTCGCTTCAGCACTGAGACAGCTATTTGAAAAGGATATATCCACAGTCTAATCTGCAGCCCTATTATGATTTAATAACAACCCAATTCTGCTCTCCCTGTGCTTTCCTGACTGCTACTGTTGGTAATAACAAAGTTCTAATACTTCCTCAACTATAGCTTCATTACCACAGGATTTTTAATTGCAGACATGTTTATAATACACCTCACAATAAACAATCACAGCTTTCATGGGGTAGGAAAAGAAAAACAAAACAAAACCCAACCAAAACCTGAACTGTAAAATCTATTTTCTCCTCAGTTATGAAAACAAATGAATAATTAAAAATTTTAAAATATCAAAAATACTGCAAAAGCAAAAAGCCAAAACTATTGCACTGAGCTGACTATTCTAATACACACCCTCATATATGTCACTTGAAATTTGGCATTACAGATCTCAATAAATGCAGACTAGTAAATGCAGTGGATACTGCTTCTATTGAACCCTACGAAAAATTTGTTCATGCGAATTAAAAAAGAAGAATAAAAATTCCTGTAAAATAATTTTTCATCTGACAGAAAAATAAAAAGTAATGTTTCAGAATGACTGATTTAATCCTGGGCTCCACATAATGCTAAAGAACAACTTTGCTTTTCAGCTCAGTTTTCTATTTGAAACCTTAAAAGTTTGTGATATGTCTGAATATGCTTAAATACTTTTGACTTCTTAGTAAACTAAAGATGTCCTAAGGTCACTTAAGAGATATATGTAACAGAAGAGAGACTCTCATGTTTCTATGTTATGTTGCAAAGCTTATTGTAACACACAGGATTCTCCTTATTTAATGCAAAATTCTAATGCCCCTGTCATTCCTGCTGTTCCCTTTTTGTATGCCTGGTTAATTCTTCAGAATTTTCACAAAATTTGTGAACTTTGTAACAGCAGAATCAAATTCAGCATCTAACAGCAAGAAGTAACTTGAGATATTTTACATCTATGCTTTATTCACATATCTTTCTTCAGGCACAAACCTCTTCTACCAAGTACAACAATTTAAAATTAATGGTAGACACAGAGACTGTATACAGATTACACACGAAGGTTCAACACCAGGTCAGTAGTGACCGAGCAAAATAAAAATGCCATGGCACTTGGTGGCCTGCATGAAGTAAGCTGGTGGTGTCAATCCAGTGCTCAATGGACTTTGTTCATTAGAAAGGAAAAACAAACCCCACCACATTGCACTAATTGGCACCCCTGTTGTCCCTGTCAGCGGCTAGGCCAAGGTTATAACAGCCACAGGAAAAGGGTCTTTCAAGGTCACTGTTGAGGCACAATAGGGAAGCAGCACAGGAGGGAGAGAGCTCCAGTGCCATGGGCAGTTCAGCTCCCCCAACCTCCACTAGGTCTGCACCAAACTGCATCAGCCTGACAAGGACTTCGGCACATCAGTCACTCCACCCACGAAAATATCTGCATGTCAAAAATCCCTTCAGGAACAGATCCTAAACTTCTGCAGAGTACAGAAGAGGCATCAATCTGGCATCTTCTTCAATTAAAGGATATAGCTTGTGAAGGCACTTGAGAGTAAAACTCCTAGGAAAGTTCCAATTGAAATGATTTGACAAAATTTCACGGTACAAAAGGCTTCAGCTGCTTTTTCTTACTGTACAAGATGCTGACCACATATGCAACAGAAGGGGAACTATTGTCTGTCACATAAGCAGAAACAGTCATGCAGAACAAAGTAAATAAACAACGTTACTCAGTTGTTTACCTGAGTTAAACACAACTTCTGGGCTTTCTTGTATATGAATAGATGCTAAAGGTCACTACAGAAAGCATTAGTGAGTGTGTATAGCTAGAGATTAGCCTGGTATGGAGACTCTTCTACGATCTGCCTTTCTAAAGACTCTAACGAACAGTGTGGAATGATCATGTTCCAAGTTTACCCTTAACACCTCAAGAGCTCAACACCTCTTCTTCTATTGAGTCTGCCTGTTACAGAAGCAGGTTACAAAATTAACAACTACAAAAACCAGAAGAGCATGAAATGTACTGAGAAGCAGTCAGTAACCAGAGAGCAATGGAGATGGAAATTTGAATGAATGCACCACAAAAAAAAAAAATCTAAAATGTGAGCTGCAATAAAACCCAAAACCTATAATCATACATCATAACAACTGATTGGCTCTAAGAGAAAAATCTGATACACAAACAGGACTGGAACATGGAATTTTATTTTCACTTTTCAAGCCTCATTTTAAACTACAAAAATACAGAGCTAATTAAGGAAAGTTTGTTTGCTTGGATGTGCATATATCTCCTACTGTAAATGGTTTTCTGAATTCACATAATGGGAAGATAACATTACTTCATTTTTAAGGGATTGTTCAACAATTCTACACGTAAATGTATCAAAATACCACCTATTCCCTCACAAAATATGCAACATTTCTATATACACATCCAAAATATAAAGCCATTTCAGTTAACTTCCTGAGCAGCATATAAAATACTAATTGTTTAGTGCTCCTTAAAATATCAACAGTCGGGGTCTAAGCACACACAAAAACTGTCTTATTCTTTAAGTGAAATATAACTCCTAAACAAACTCATTATTCCTGACAGTAAACGAAGAGTTCGTTTGTCTCGTTCCACACTGAAACATTGAACAGTGTTTCCGCTATTTGATGCAGTGAAACATATATCAAAGATGCTGTTTCGGAGATTATGAAAAACCACAATATACATTTAATAGCATTCTTTTTTTTCCAAAATTATTTTACCCTGCTGCCCATTTGCACCCAAAAGATAATGCAGGTTAACACTGGGTTAAAATCTGATGCATTTCCGTAATAGCATGAAGACTCTGAGACATGTACCGTCCTCTAGCTCAACTGATCCTGAGAAAGGATGAAATAGATGTTAACGGATGACAGCTTGGCTCTCTTCCTGTTTTATGCTTAGGACTTACAGAAAATTCCAGGAGGGATGTGGGAAATCAAGAGATTTCATATAAATGTACCTCCTACACTTCCAGTGTAGTTTTCTGAAATTGAGATTTTTTCTTTTTGGTCATGGAGAGTTCTGCAATTGTTAGGTTCTGTAATAAGCTCTGTGGGGCTGCTATAAAAAGAGAAGTTCATCAAGGGTATATACTGAAAAATTGTCCTGGTCCTGGATAAATGGAGAGCATTGTAAGAGCTTTCTCCATTTATCTTCTTCTTCTGAGAATGGCGAAAAAATCTAAAGATGTTTTTTCAGTCTTACAAAAGAATATTATGCTGCAAACAGATAGGACAGAACCTCTTTACTCTATATATTTCCACCATCTCCAAAAGCTAAAATCTATATAACAAATTGGAGGTTTTTTCTTAAAAAAAACAAAACAAACCCAAAACAACAAACCAAAAAGAAAAAAAACAGAACACCAAAAAACATAAAAAATGAAAATACCCCCAAAACTTCCACCACCCCAAAAAACAAACAACCCAAAACCCAACAAAAACTCCCCTCAAAAAAACCCAAAAACCCACAAAAAACTGCCCCCACCCCAATGACCCAAAAAACCCCAACCCAAAAACCAATAAACCCCACAAATAAATGGAAAGATACTGGCATATTCTTTTATCAGACAAGAGAAAGAGCAGGTGCTGGCAAGCAAGAAGCAATAGGGAAGCAGAGATTTAGCTCTCAAGCATCTCATCTATTTCTAAGGCTACAGGTATACAAATGTAATAGAGGTACCTCATGGAGGTGTACCCCAGACAAGACTTAACAAACTACTTATTTCTTCCTTGCAGCACATACCAAGCAAAGCAAACCAAAAGAAACGAAAGACTGAAAAGAACAAAATAACTTTCTGTAATACACGAGGATGTATGATGTATGGCTTAGGGAACCAATTACATGTTTTCTAACAAGTGAATGAATTTCAGTGTCAAGTACTTTTCTGAGTACATGGCTTTTCAACAAAAGTGACTGAAAAAAATTCAGCGAAAGAAAGAGGAGCAGAAAATATAATAGAAAGATAGGAAAAAAATCCAACCAAACCTGATTTGATTTGATCCAGAGTTTAAAAAGATCAGGTTTAGAGGTATTTTTCAAATGACATTTCCATTTCACAAATAACTAACTTGGCTGAAGTGCAGTGAATGCCAAGCTTGTACAGACAGCTTACATAACTGTGTATGTGATGTTCCAACTTGCAGCACTCCTGAGTAGCGGAGCTCTGGATATACTTAGTGAAATGAATGGAAGTGGATGTCTAATGTTAGCATCTAGCTGAATACCAAATAGTTTGAAGTCCCATTACAACAAATCCACATGCAATGCCCACTAATAGAAAGCAGCACAACGAATAGATTCATATTGTACATATTTTCTTTGTTTTTCCTCCCTTTTTCTGTTACTTACACTTCTGTCTTTCTTTTTCTTTTCCAGCAGCAGGCCCACTGTAGTTAGCTCCACCTGCAATGAGTGGAAATTGAAAAGTCCAGCACTTTGTAGTACAGGACTGTTCACATCAAAACCCCTTCCATCTCCTCACTCTTCTGTTTTATATTCTGCTTTTTTCCTTTACATTTTTACTTACTTCTTGCACATAACTCTTTTGAAACAGCACCCTTCCTATTCAGTTTGTTGTTTATACAAATTCACCATCCTTTTTTCATCCCCATTTTCTCTTGCTCCTGATTAAATTCCTTCTTGAAAGCTTACATTTCTCTCCTTCAGTTTCATGATGCAGCTAGTACCATCTTCTCCTCAATTCTGTTGAAGCCTGAAAATAGCTTGCTGCAAAAGGTCTTATTTAGTGTTCTGTTTTTATGGTACTTCCACTACAGTTTGTAGGAACTACTGATTTAGAACACATCTTGGGAATTCATATTTTCAGAAATAAATACTGGAATTTTGGTAAAGGCAAATCAATGATAAATGCAGAAAGCAACTTCTGTGTAGGAATCTGAATTAAGATAGCACAAGGTCTCTCCCATCTTATCCACTGGACTCAACACTGATTAGCTCTCCTATTTTCTAAAAACCAGTGGGCTGTAAACAACCAATGAGAACATATTGTACCATGATTTTCACATAAAACATTCCAGCAAAGTCTGTAGGGAATCCTATTTCATAATTAAAGACACGCAGCTCTGAAGACCGGTATCACTCAGCTGATATTTACTGTAATGCACATTTGCTTGAAATACTGACACATATAAATAGTTTCTCAAAAAAACCTTTGTGTGATTATTGTTGTTTCTCTAAATGTTAGAGCAGACTTGCATGCAATACCTTTCTTTCTGTTTTTTAAATTTAATTATTAATTAAATTATGCCTAATTTATGGAGATTACTAGATACTTTTGAAGTTTCATCCTAAATACTGTAACAGCTGCAACAGCACTGTTTTTTTTCTAAAAAAACCTTTTTTCTAAACCAGGTCTGAATAACAAATTTATTTTCATAAGCACATAGAATTGCTTTACAAATTGTAGGGGAACATGATGTTGACATTTTTCAAGCCCTGGAATAATTTGTAGTTTAAATTACTCTCAATGGATGTTAATCAACCATATTTTGCCTCCACTGACATTGTGGTTTTAATCTTCCTCCTTATTGCAACTAATCATGTGAGAGATTAAAATAAATTGAACTTTCCAAAAATTGGCTATGACTAGAAGGAAACTAGTATTCTAAATACAATATGAAGATTTTTGAATGAGAAAATTTTGTGAAAGTGTTGCTGTTTTTTTACTTTTTTCAATGCAACATTACTTTTAATTGCTACACTCTCAGTATTTTAGTGGGCATACTTAAAAAAAAGAAGATATCTGGTACAGTACTGCTTAAATAATACCTATAGTATAGTACTTACTATAAGTTTCCATACATTAAACAAAACAGTTAAGTCAGTATTTCTTGTATCACCTTTCCATTTCCATATGTATTTCTATACAGACAATGGTTTGTGTCTGTCTGGCTTGCTGACAGACAATTCCAAAGATCAGTACTTGTGCAGCTTGTCTAATGCACTGAAAGAAAACAATGGCAGGTTTAATATAAATTCCTAAACAAACTGAAATAATTTCTCCTTGGTCATCAGTGTAACTCTTTCCAAAAGAAAAGTTTCTTTCCTACATGAAGATGAAATCAACGCATGGCACTGTGCCTTATTAATACGTCTTCTCTAATGCCATTACTTCTCTGTGCCACTAGACTGTGCTGCATTTGTTCATATTTGTGCTGCCGCTGCATTTGAATATCTGGCCTCAATTCTTGTAAAGGTCTCTCCTTTCAGTTCATTCCAATTAATCACTAAATGCAGTTCATTGTACAAATATTGTACAAAATCCCCCAAACAATGTGCACTGAAGTAAGCAATGCTTTTCATAGCCAGTTGCTGCTTTATTCTTCTTCCAGACAGACAAACACGAAAAGAAACAACAGAGCACCCATTTCACTACTCAGCCAGGACCTGAAACAGAGTATTTATTTTCATTTTTTCCATCTTATTTAGAAAAGCAGAATCAGTGCTGCACAGCTGACATGCACAAATGATCAAAGAAAAATGTGCTAGCAGGGAAGTCTTAGGATTTCCAAAATGCACTTCTGCGGCAGGCTCTCAAATCAAAGACTTAACTGGCAGAAATTTATCATCACCTAGTAAAACCAGACATATTCTTCAAGAAGGAAAGAGGAGACAACACACATCAATGTCTCTAAACAGCACTTATAATGAAAATGTGGTCTTTAATTTTGTTAAACTCAGTTTTAGACAGTTCACATACAGTAAATTCACTAAACTGTCCTCCAAAAGATCCTTCTTTCCAATAAACCTTTTGGAAAATTATTTGCTCTAAAGTTGTCATTCTGCTAGCTAACAAACAGACACATGCCATCTACCTGTGAACTGCATCTACAGCTTCCAAGTATCTCTAAAACAAGTGCAAACTTTCAATGTGTAATGCGCACTAAATAATCCAACCTCTGCAAACTATTCAAGTGCATAAAGCCTATCACTCTTTACCTCCTGTTGTAGTGGGAATAATAATTTAAGACTTGCTTATTTATAAGCAGCTTTGTCTTTACTTTTTACATTTGAAGTTTATTTTAGGAGAACCATAATTTCACCTGAGACCAACAAAACATAAGATGCTACCCTCTTGACAGCTCATTATTTTGACAGTAGACCGAACTGTAATTTAATTTCTTTTTGCCTTCTTTTGATCTAACTATTTTCCCCCATGAATGTCTTCATTAAAAAAAAAAAAAACAGCAAAAAACCCACAAAACAAAGAGAAAAAACAAAACCAAAAAACTACCAATGACTGAAACTTGTAACAAATACACTGCTTGTAAGAGTAAAGACATTCTTCCTCTAAAGGATTGCTTCAGAGAGTGAAGAAAAATTAAATTCAAGAGGAATGTATGTGTCATTTAGAAGTGTTACTCTGAAGGATAAACTCACTTATGGATACCACAGATTAATGAAGCAAAAATATGACTCTTAAAAACACTAATTTTTTTATGGAAGAAGTTTGCTTCTTCAGGAAACCTAAGCGACCATGGATAACTAAAACAAATCAGCTAAATGTGAAATCACCTCAAGAACATCTGTAAGTAGACAAACTGCTTTATAGACTGACTTTGTAACAATAATCAAAATTGCTCTTAAATTTATATTGCTTTTCAGCCACACTAAAATATTTATTATCCTATGTAGTATATTCATGCACAAATATATCACAAATGTATGTATTTTCCTAATCTTTACTTAGAGATTTATTTGGCCACTATTTGCTAGCAACAACACAGCAATAAACATAAGCCTAATAGTTAAACAAAGCAGTTTATTGCTAACTGGAAGAACAATGTTTTTGAATACTTTTCATGTGTCAGCCTTAGCAGAGAAAACATGTGGCCTATTTACAAACATTTCTTTCCAGCAAATATTTATATAGCCAACAGCTGTATTCAAGCACTGAAGAGTAGCAGACAGGAGTAGAAGGTGATTTTATTGAAATTTCAGAGCAAGATGACTTTTTTTTAATTTGGCATGCTCCTTATGATGTTGATTCCCTGTGGCCTTTATAATCATTCATGCTGCTTACAATTTCAAGTCACTGGATTTCCAAGGAACACAGAACAAGCACACTTGTTAAATTAAATTCAGCTTGCCTTATTTCTGTGAATAGTCCCATAAAGTCTAACTGAACTACTCACATAAACAAGGCCCATGATAACTCTTTATAAATGAGTTTGTCTGTCAGCAAACACAATTACTTGATGTTTACTCTTTAATAAGTATGCGGTTTTAAATAGCCATGATCCAGATAAACAGAAGATTTAAAAATATTATTGCACTTTTGTGCAGCAGTAGAAGTGTAGATCCCCATAAAAATTGTGTACATGCATTTTAATTGGCAATTCATCAAAATAATTCACAATTAACAGCAAAGCAACAACATTTATGTCAAACTAAATTAGCATATATACTTGTAGCAGAGGCAGAAACAGCTGTTATTCTGTTTGCATAAACTTCCAGCAGAATGTCTGGCAAAGTTAAGCATGAACATTTCTGCTTTATGAAAAATAGTTCCAAGACTGCAAAAATGCAGAGGACCAAATGTCTCATTAATAGGACCACTCAAGTGAGTAAGCATTGTTCAGTCAAACAAGGACCAGGCCATCACAGCTGTACTGTATTCTCAATCCTGTGCATAAATTAGAGATTTAATATGCTCATGAAACCAGTATTAGAAACAAACAGGGAAATGGCACAATCCAAAAGGCACCTTCTGTCTGCCACCCCCAGTGACACTGTGTGATGTCTTATTCTCCAAGCTGCACTGCAGACTTTGCCAGACTGCATACAGAATCGGAAGAAAAAACAACATTGAACTTTTTTAAACGCAGAGCACAAAGAACAACATTTTGACATCTATAGCTAGTCTATGAAAGTCATTATGGAAAGCCCCAACTGTGCTAAATGTACAAAGCTGTTAAAATTGCTCTTTAAAGAAACTGATTTTAAATTCAAATGTATCAGTTTTTTAAAATTTACACTTTGATTTAAGTTGATATAACAGGTTTATTACTAAGCTCAACAGCAAGTGATCTAAGACAGCATCTCAGAACTGTAAAACAATGTATAACCACTAACACACTACTGTTATCTTGTGATTGTGCAGCAATGCTCAGACTTTCTTCTCTTTTTATTTCTTTTTAATTATTGTTATTTTATCCTATGGAACAACTATTATATTTACCAAGTTTACCAAAATTTACCATAAATGCTTTTGTAATATCTGTGATTTCCCTCATTAAAAGCAAAATGGACAGGGTCATGGGCTGAAAGGGCAGGGTACGGCCTACAAAAGGGCTAGTTAACATATTATACTGTTGTACTGATAAAGCTCGTTTCTATTCATCAGATGATTAGTTCAATCAATATTTACTCCTGTGTGCATCTTCAGCTACAAAGCATACATTCTTCAATTTCACAGCACAGACCTTGATTTCTGGGAATTCACTGCATTGCTTGAAAGGTATGAATTTCTTGGATAACTTGGAAATCTTTCACCCCTTTGAATTGTTTTCCTATATCAGGTAACCAGTGTCCACACAGTAGCAGACCCTAGTCCTGGAACCATTTAATAACACTCAGTACTGCTGAAGATATACTTTATCCATACATTTCTGAGTAGGGAAATGTCACTCTGATATACCTTTGATAGCACCCTAAAGACTTCCACAAATCAGCACAAGTACATTTTAAACAGGAATTATGACTTCCAGAATTCTTCTTTACTCACAACATACTTTTCTTTTGTCCTGATAGATTTACTCATCAAATATCAAAAATAGTTTTTAACCATAAAACCACTCAATGATGTCTACTTGAAATCATGACTGTACTGCCTAATTAGAAAAATCATACCAAGCTACTGCTTGTCACTGTATTTGTAAAAGACCAACAGTGGAAGTCAGACATTTTCCATACCACAAAAGAGAAATTATTTCCAGCCAAATGTTATTTTCATAGTTTTTACGCTGTTATTGGACTTCCATCTAGGAAAAACGTAAGTAACTTAAAAACAAAATTAAACTATGAAAAAATTCTTACATGATATCTATATGATATTAAATCATATAGTTGTCTATTAATGCATTTTCGTTATGTACTCTCCTCTGACCCCCAATACTGTAGTATATTACAATTAAAGATAAATGGAAAACACTATATGGAATGTAAATAAGATCCAACGCAAAGCAGAAGTATTGCAAATGTACAAAGAGGCTCTCATGCCTTCCCCTTTTATTTTTGTTCGTTCCAGAGAGGTGTCACTGTTTACTGACTATACACACTTGCATTTTTTATTATGTGACACAGTTCATCACTGACTCATGATTTTCTAAGCATTTACTGACACTTATTGAAGTTTTACCTGCAAAGACCTAACATCAGAAACTTGTGTTTTATCACATATCAAGGAGTTTCAATGAAGTCAAATAACATTATTCAGTTAAGGAGTAGCTTACATGCACTACGCTGTCAGGATAAATTGGTTTTACCATGGTGCAATAAGGTCCTAAGTCCTTTCTTTAAACAGCCAATGTGTTCATTGACATATTTTAGAATATTAACATTACATATTCCAAATGGAGTAGTATTTACTCTTCCTGGAACAAATCGCAAAACAATTTTCCTTTAAGTTAATGAGTCTATAAAGATTCCCTGTGCTCATCTATTCAGTTAAGGAGAACTTCTTAGCCAGTCTATTTGTATATGTTACTTAATAAGCTCTCTCAGAAATAGTGTAGATGGAATTTGTTTGATGACACTTTTCTAATTTTTTATAAATATTTCAGTCATGCTAAGAAAATGGAGTGACTATAGAACATCATATCACATGTGTTATTGCTCAGTCCTGACACCAACAAGAAAAAACTACACAGAAAACTCAAATAACTTGGCTTCAGGGGTTTGTTGTGCTCCTTTTCTTAAAAACATAAAAGAAAAAGCTTTTTAGTACAATTCTTAACTACAAGTTTAAATATTACTTTTTTAATAAGTGGAGTACTTGGGTACTAATGTCACTTTTACAACTCAAATAGTTAAAATCACAAACTTGGCTTTTTTATGTGTACAAGTAGTATGTTCCCAGAGCAAAAGTAGGTGTTTTGACAGCATGTTTTTGCCACAGTCAACTTTCCATGGTTGTATAACAGCTGCACCATATGCAGAATTGACTAACTTGTAATAGCTTTAAACTTTACAAATCATTTCAGTAAGAATTGAATTACAAGGAAAAAAATGTCTTCTTTTTCAGTTAAACAGCACAATCCTTTTAGGGCATTTTCTGTTCTCTTTTTCTGAAAAATATACTGAAGTACACCCTCTATGTTCTTAACTCCCTCACAGGACATCGCCAGGAGTGGGACAGATGGAAGGAAGACTGTGATGAGCACTCATTGTAAATTTCTTTTATATCTATGTTTGCCTCTATAAAATACAGATATAAAATTCATCAACTTCACAAATTTCCATTTCCCATTCAGAGGGAAATATCTGGACCTACCATAACAACTAGAGCATCAAAACAATAAATGCTCAGTCTCCTGTAAATTGTTCTGCTGTAAATCAGTATGGCTACATATGCTCATTGGGATTTAAATCAAGATTTCAAGTGCACAAAATTATTATTTAGGATAGGACATTACCAATGACTGCAACATACTGGCACAACAGCTGACAATGTTTGCTAGGCTTCCATGGGATGGGATGACTGACAGCCCTTGTGACTGTCCAGTGCTTTGGGATTTAGCAGGCAGTAACACAGGTTGGGTATTTTCAGGCGCTCTTTGGCCTCCATCTCCAGTGTGGAGTAGTAAAGAACCCCAGAAGCCCCTGCATATCCCAGGCATCTTGTCCTAACTGCATCAACTGCAGCTTGGAAGGATCACAGCTCAGCTGGGAAAGTTTGGTGAAGAGCTCACATGCTCAAGACAGAGAGCTTCCTCCTTCAAACCAGCTGCAAACATAGTTGAAAACAACTACACCTTCACAAGAAGGCTTGCAGCTCTCTAAAAGCATGAATTCATGAGAGCTCACGATCTGCGAATTGTTTTTTTCCATTATTTGGAAAACTGCAAATGGACAGATGCTCAATGAATATATAACATTCCTTATTATTTGGGGCATGGTGAAGCACTGCTCTCTCCTCAACACACACCTGTTGGAAAACTTCCCTTCAGTAACCTCTTGCACATGAGTTCTGAATGAGGACGCAAGTTGACTGTTTGTTGCTTTCCTCCTCCCTCCGTCACAGCCCTTTTTCCCCCCCACACATAAACTTCCTATTGAGTAAGTATAAATACAATGCAAATATTAATTTGCATTCTAGGGACAGAGCTGCACCTCTTCACAGTAGCTGACAGAACAGCTAAAAGGGTGGCAGAGACGGCTGAAGAGCCGGGACACATCCCGCAAGAGATGCCGCCAGATGTGCAGCAAGATCTGCCTCCCTCTTCCTGCCCGGCACAGCTAGGCCGCCCAGGGACTTGTTTAAAAAGAAAGTGTCTGAGAGAGGACCTTTCACTTCACCTTTGGCACAGGCCACCCCAAAGCAGGGGAGGAGAAGTGTAGGAATCATGGATTGGGTGGACGAACTGTCCACAAAAAGGGGAGATGTGGTTCCTGGCCAGGGGTCCCTGGATGGGCACACTTTCAAAACAACCCCTGAGACAATGACTGGCTCTACTCAAATTGGAGGCGCTCTTGTGCACAAAAAAGAAAGACTGAAAAAACCCAAACAAAACCAAAACCCACAAAAACCCAAACTCAAGCAAACAGAAAACCCCCAAACCAAGCAGCAAAGCTGCAACAGGGTCCACTTTACAGAACCATTTTCTCTCTGTTTCCTGTTGCTCTTAAGAAAAACACTGTTTATCAAGTTCTTGCCAGATGCCCCACAGCCAATACCCTAACAAAGAATGCTGGGGCAAAAGAGGGTCTTTTTAAGTTGATCTGCGCAAAAGTCATAGTTACAATTTCTTTAAAGCGAATTAGATGTGTGTGATTTGTTAGTGCTGTTAACACACGCTGTTACAGGAGCTGACATCGAAAAGCTGAAATTCTAGTTAGAAGTTCTTTCTAGTGTGTGTATCCCCAGTCCTTAAACGGAAGATCCAAGAAATCTGCATGCAATGACGCTGTCAATCCCGAGCACGTCCCACTGCCCATAAGCCCTTCTCCTCCCTTCCAATATCCTGGTAGAGACTACTTGATGTCCCTTTTACCGCCATGGGTGAGACAAGGAACCGCTCTGTCAAACTGGGTGATAAAGGGCAATGTGGAAATGGGGGGCGGAGGAGTTGTGTAACCCCCGTGGATGCCCAGGCTGGCAGGGGTTGGTTCTTGCCTCGGTGCTGGTGCTCGCCTGGCCCGGAGATGGGGCGCAGGGCAGTCTGGCCCTGTGAGACACGGAAACAACGCATTCCCACGCCTTCCGCAGCCCTCCCACACCCTCTTGAGTGCCCGGCGTGTCAGCACGCAGCATCTCTCCAGCCCCACCGCACAAGCACCCCAGCCGTTCTCCACGCCTGAGGGTGTCTCGCCGGTGACGATGCTCGGTTCCCCTGTGGGACCCTCATCGGGTGGGGCTGCAAGTCCTGGTGGAGATTCCCTCCACGACAGGGCTGCGCAAGCAGCACAGGCTTGGGGGCCCGAAGAGATCTGCGGGCACGGGGAGCGCGGTCCCGGGCGGCGAAACCCTTTGCGCCCGGTTAGCAACCCAAGGAGAATGTGGGCCTCCAGGCGAGATGCCGGTTGGGGAACAAAGTCCAGATAACTTTCGGGGAGCAAAAATAGAGCCCCTCTCCTTGCGGCAGCGACCCCGGACCGAGCGGCAGCGGGCTCTGCCGTACGGGACACCTGCCGCGACCCGTGGGTGGCTGCAGGCGGGGACTTGAGGCACACACACTGCCGAGCACCTGAGCCTCCCTTCCGCCTGCTCGCCACGGGCCAGGGCGGCGCCGGGCTCCCCAGGACAGGTACGTGAGGGGTGTCCGCACACCATCTGCCGCGGAAACCTCTTCGGTCTGGGTCGCGGCCGCCGTGGGTGCAGGAATCATACCGTCATTAGTCACGCCGGCGGGCGGGCACGACCCATCAACTTTCTCCCCCGAACCCTATCCCCTAGTACGAAACCTCTTCTCCGGCCCCTCGCGCAGCAGCTTTCCCAAAAGAGTGCCGCCCCCCAGCCCGCTTACCTCGCATGGTGTTGGTTCCCCGCTCCGCGCAGTCATGAAGCTAGGAGCCCAGGAACCGCACCGCACAAATCCCGTCTCAACACCCGCGAAGGTGGCAGCCGCCG
>VZRN01000749.1:370613-391833 GCA_013397935.1 Dasyornis broadbenti
TTGTTAGTGAGGAGGCGGTGTCTCCGGGGAGAGAGGCGAAAGCGCTCGGTCACCGCGCTGTGACCACCACTGGGAAACTGCATTTTCCGACGGGAATGGGAAAGTTTGGTGGTGAGTCGTTTTCTCATTAAAAAGTGAATCTGGACGTCGAAAGCAGTTTGTTTTCCGGTGTAAGACTAGCAGAAGGTTCTGCAGAAGCCGGTGTGTTCTGCGGCCGCCAGGATTCTTCGCGGCTAACGGCTCTTCCTCTGATGAACTGATGTTCGTCCCCCGAAAAAAAACAAAAACCAAAACCCCAAAAAACCCCACTCAAACAAACAAAACTAATACAAAAGACAGCAAAAACCACCTAAAACAAACAAAAATACTACGAGATCTTTTCAATTTTTGTTTTGTTTTTTTTCTGTATGATCGATCATGGAACACAACCACAATACATCTCAGTGAGTCATATTAAAAACAAGTCCCTGTTATCAAGGTTCACAGTTCCTAACTCCAAGACTAAAATGAAAAAGCCCAATTTAACTGAAATATATCCATGCAAACTTATTATATCGACCTCATAGATCAAAATGGGATATATATTTGATACTGTTTAATACGGACATGCCAAAATAGATTTATATTTTACTAGAAGAATTATCAGAATAAATTCTATTAGGTCTGGTTTGCAAGAGATCATAGGTATGATCTCTTTTACTCTCGAAGTGTTATTATAGGAAAGATACAAAGTGAAGTGTCCACTGTTAGTGCAAAGTGGCAAAGCTTTATTCCTGGGTAACAAGGTTACAGGTTTAGAGGAAGCAGTACTTGTGGTTAGCCTCTTTCAAAACACCTGTTTGAACTGAAACTGAGAAAGACATGAAAGAATCAGCTCTGCCGCTATTGAAAATGTGCAGATTTACCTGACCATGGTGAATTTTAACTGCATTCACTGTAGTGAAGACAGAGTCCCTAAAAATTTTTAAATAATAAAAAAACCCAAAAACAAACTCCACAAAAAAACCCAAAAAACAACCAAAAAAAAAAAAAACAAAAACAAAAACAAACAAACCCAAAAAAACCCACCAAAACCCCACAAAACCAAAAAAACAATAAAAACCTCTTTTAAGATACTCGATGGGATTTGTATTCTTAACCACTGTATTTATGCAATTCATATACTGCATGCAAAGTTGTTAATACTGATACAGGACATTTTCTTAGGATCTCATCTAGAAACTTTTACCAATTACTTGAATTTCAGTCAACTTATATCAGCACACCTTTCCATAACAGTTACATGCTCTCCGTCTTTTCACTTTATAAGACCTGGAATTTACAGGGGCATGTTTTCTTTTTAATTGGGATTTTAGCAGATGTGGTTGGCAGCAGTCAGACTTGCCTCCAGGATTCTCTTCTATGGATTTTCCCACCAACCATCTCTTCAATCTCTTTCTCATGTTCAAAAGTTTCTGAGATAATTGCAATAAAACAACTCATGCACATCATTTTGCAAAGTATGTTAGGGAGTCTCATCTCATAATAGATATAATTTACCTAGTATCTAATATGGAATTTAGGTGAAGGATTAATTAGCTCCTGAATAGTGCTTGTGGCTTTTACCAAAAGCAGCTGGGGGAGAGAGAGTAGAGATTCCATCTACTTGTAGTATTGCAACCAGAACTTTTTTTTTCCCTTCTGGATGTTCACCTAGAAGTAGGAACAAAGGCAGGTGAATTTCAAGAGGAAACACACACTTTTTTTTCATGTTGTCAGGTCATCATCTTCTTGTTTATGCCAATATAACTTTAAGATCTGATTGTTTTAAAGCTGCATCTTAACAACAATCAAAACTTTCTTAGGTAAATAATAAGCTATGTACTTCTTATGCTGTGCATTCTAAATACCTAACACTATTACATTGAGTTCTGGTTCATATTTATGTGGGATTTATATGGTGCTTTTGACAATGGATAAAAAAGATTTATTCTTTCTGTAATTCATTCTTAGCTTAATTTTGATAAAAATACTTCTTTTTTTTTTTCTTTTTTTTTTCCTTTTTTTATTTTTCCTTTTCCCTACAAACCCCACATAATTTGGCCTCTGGAATTCATTTACATTTGTCACTACTATATGGAATGGCAATTTCTATTTATCTATTTTCAGAAGTCCTAGTTTATTCCTTTTTCTTTTTCCAATATAGTTTATGTATAATGATGTTTGAGCTAACTTCTTCACTAGCTAGAGCAAGTTATTAAATTTGAAATTTATTATTTAGGAGGAAATACTGCCTGCTAAGCACTAGTAATGGTGGCGAAAGAGAGAGACGTGTTATAAACACGTGTGAACTTCAGTGAGAGGCAGACAAATTATAAATACTTTATTTAAAAATACTGGACTGCTTGAAATTGTTATATATTGAAGCAGGTAAACAACACACAAGAAAGACACATGATCTGAGGTCATACAGAAATTTATAGAATATTTAAAAACTGAACACATATCTTCAATAGTTAAATAAACGGAGTAGTACAATTTATCCTACTATTCTTCTAAAATGTTAGTTATCCTAGGTTTCAGAGAGAGCCTTTACAGGCTTTTCTCATTTCAGATGAGTGCTTCAGAGAAGAAGTTTAGAAATCACCAGACAAATAGAGATAAATACAACGACTAATTTGTTTTGCTTCAAAATATAAACAAATATTTTATAACTAAAGAAGTATGTTACTGCTATTGTATTTTCACTGCAAAATAACAATGAGAAATTGCTTTTCAGAATATTCACTTGCATTAGCATATTTCCAAGATTCTTTGGATCGCAATCTTCTAAGACAGTACTTAAGGCCACATAGTTTTATAATTTTAATAATTTGCAATATGTTCATTAGAGCTGCAGTAGGTTATGCCTAATTCAGTTGCTTCATTAAAAAGTACTGAACAGAAAATAGTCAAAACAAACTGTGTCAGGCAGGTCCCATTTTATTCTCCTGTATATCAATGGCTAATTTCTGTTCACATCAAAGGAAGCCAGAGGCATACCATAGTCCAAATTTATTTCCTAGATTCTATAAGAGTAGCATTGGTCAACAGTTTTCTTCATCTCATCTGTCTCTAGCTTCATTGCCAGAAATTCCTAACTTCATGTAAGTAATGAGAAAAAATTTCTAATTTTTCGTGATAGGACTTTTGCACAAAGTTATTGACACATTCAGGAATCTGAACTTCTCTCATGGATTCTTCAGTTTAAGTTTAACTTTTTAAAATCCTTCCTATGTCTTTCTGCTGCCTGCAATCTGAAAACATGCACATGCACTATATTTTCTTTTTCTCCTATACAGCCTTATAACCATTATGCAATTTTCAACTGTTTCCACAGAATATTATTCAATTCAAAAACTCTGCCTTTTCTTCCAAGACAGTAAAATTATTTTAAAAGCAGCCCTAGAAAATCCTGACACAATCAGAAAAAACGTTTAACAATTCAAAAATCTTTAATTATGCGAATTTAATTTTAGAAGATGAAAATGTAATGTATTATGCATGACAGTATAACCAGAAACTTGAAAAAAATAAAATGAAAAACCATGCTTGACTTTTTCCCTCTGTCTTGTGAGATGAAAAGCAATCCCTAGCCACAAATAAGGAATCTCAACTCCTGTAAATACTTCATAACATCTATTTCATTCTATATGTTCTTTCCTGCCTCATTGTCAGGAATTGTATTGTGACTTCTCCTGCTTTACATGCGGTGTCAATCACTGGATCATTGTATAAAATGTCCCACTTAAACATGTTTTTGAACAGGAGTGGATACGAGCTGAGATTAGATCACCACCTCACTCCCGACAAATGTTCAGCACCTGAAAAAACTGTCCGTAAGGATATAATTGCTGCATTAAACCTAGAACACCAAAACTTTGAAATTATAGTTTGGATTCTAAAATCTAGCCAGGGAAGGAGCTAAATTTGACAGTAGTATGTATGCCCAAGTAACCTGGATTTTTCTCTGGAGAAGCTACAGCATATTCGAATATTGATGCGAGAGGAGGCAGCAGTGAAAGGCTGTCTTCCTGCAGCAAAAAGCCTGCAAAGGAGCAGTGACCTGCCAAGATTTGTGTCCACGTTCTCTATCTTTGGCAGGTCCAAGTGTTCCTAAGTCATTTTGAGGCAATCCAAGACCAAGAATGGTCTTCAGTGAAGGAGATAGAAAGACGAGAGCTGGAAGGAATACGTGGGCAAAATAAAGTGCTCAAGGAAAGAAGTGGGAGGCAGAAGACCTACCTTCAGATCAGTACTTCAGATCTTCCTCCTGGCAGCCTCTGAAGAACTTGACACTCTAGCTTGGGAATGAGTATCTTTGTGAATTGCTTTCATGAAGTAGTTTAAAGTAGTTTAAATGTGAGGGTGTATTGCAAGCAAAAATTTTTCCCTTTAAATGGATACTTACCTTCCAGCTAAACATTCATTTTGCCTCATGATTTTTCAAATTTTTAATATTGTTTCACTGGAAAAACACAAACCCATAATAAAATGATTTTGTTCATCAGGAAATTAATTCATTTCCTGGTGGAATGCCAGTTTTCCTATTCTTATTTACCCACTACAGTTTTACATTTTGAAATCAAAGAAGTTCAAAACTTTATTCTAAATTTTTTTCATCATATGCGAAATAGATCACTATTATTTCTGAGCAAATACCTATTTAGACAATCATAGTATTTAGTGTATCACAGCTGTTTACATAGTTTTGTAAAATCGATCCTTTGCTATGAGTAGCATGTAAAAATGTATGCATATAAGTAATTCTCTTCTAAAAGAGATAGAATTAAGGCAAACAGAAATATTGTGTATTCATTTCAAGCATCACTGAAACTAGAATTTTGGATATAAAGGATGAGGGGAAAATGAAACAGAAAATTTAAAGTGTCTAACATTTTGGACTTTACAGGAACTAATAAACATATTGGCAGTGAGTAATCCATAACTTTCTCTTGATCATTCAGTAATTTATTTTTATGTCACAATAAGTTACTACCTGCAGAACAAGGGTGGGCTGGTGGTAAAGGGTTAATTTGGACTAATCAATTTTAAAATTGCTGTATTCTGTGGTTTTGAACTAAAAATATGTATTTATTTCAAATTTTTACTCAACTGAGCTATATTTAGGTTTCAATATGTTGCCCTTCTTCTGGCTTTTGGGACATTCATATCTGGTGTTCTGTTTTAGACTTATCTCCCGTGCACATTGAGTCTACTGCTACACACCACAGCTTTAGCTGCAGCTCATAGCAACGGCTACAGTTAAGGATGCTTAAGGGCTTCTGTTCGAAAGTGGCCTTCCTTCCGCGCCTTCCGTGCCTTCCGCGCCTTTCTTCTGCGCCTTCCTTCCTCCTTCCCTCCTTCCTTCCTTCCGTGCCTTCCGCGCCTTTCTTCTGCGCCTTCCTTCCTCCTTCCCTCCTTCCTTCCTTCCGTGCCTTCCGCGCCTTTCTTCTGCGCCTTCCTTCCTCCTTCCCTCCTTCCTTCCTTCCGTGCCTTCCGCGCCTTTCTTCTGCGCCTTCCTTCCTCCTTCCCTCCTTCCTTCCTTCCGTGCCTTCCGCGCCTTTCTTCTGCGCCTTCCTTCCTCCTTCCCTCCTTCCTTCCTTCCGTGCCTTCCGCGCCTTTCTTCTGCGCCTTCCTTCCTCCTTCCCTCCTTCCTTCCTTCCGTGCCTTCCGCGCCTTTCTTCTGCGCCTTCCTTCCTCCTTCCCTCCTTCCTTCCTTCCGTGCCTTCCGCGCCTTTCTTCTGCGCCTTCCTTCCTCCTTCCCTCCTTCCTTCCTTCCGTGCCTTCCGCGCCTTTCTTCTGCGCCTTCCTTCCTCCTTCCCTCCTTCCTTCCTTCCGTGCCTTCCGCGCCTTTCTTCTGCGCCTTCCTTCCTCCTTCCCTCCTTCCTTCCTTCCGTGCCTTCCGCGCCTTTCTTCTGCGCCTTCCTTCCTCCTTCCCTCCTTCCCTCCCTCCCTTCCCTCACTTCCTTCCCTTCCATCCCTTCCTTTCCTCCTTCCCTTCCTCCCTACTTTCTTCCCTCCTTCCTTGGCTCAGATTATTTATGGATTGACAAAACAAAAAGAATCTTTTTCACCATGGAATGTGCACATACTACATGAGAGTATTCCTGAGATATATACAGGTTTTCTTTTTTCCCTCCACTATTTTTGTAAACAATAACTAAAAGAAATCCACATAAAAACCATAGGGAACAGCTGCTACCTATTTGCACTGTAGATACTCCAAATACTTTGAGAATTGTGCACATCAGTTACCTCCTACTTTTATAGTGAAAAAATAAAATTGCTTTCAGCATAGCTAGCTTTAAAATTGATATCCCAAAATACATGTTTTTTTCAGACAGTTGGAAAAAATATGCTTGAACACAAACAATAAGGGCAGGTATATTCAAAGGGCCTATTGTTGGCCTAGTTTTTGAAGCAGATGAGGATATAATCAGGTTTTTTAAAGTACACATACTGAAAAGCAGGGGTTTTTTAATGTTAAAGTATATATTTAAAGAGAATAAAAGAGCCTACAGATTACTTACCCCTATTTTTGGCATGATACATCTACAGGCCAACACAAAACAAACAAGATAGTTACCTCAGATAATAAAAACAGTCTCCAAAAGCAGAAATTAGTATCCTTGCTCCCCTTTCATTTAAAAGAGCTCTTTCTCTTATAAAGCTGTAACACCACTTTAATTTATGCAGTTAGTTTTTCCTTCCAGTTCACAGACCAATCCCAAGAGAGAAAAAATGGCCCCAGCTCTACCCATTATGTAAGGCAGGCAGATTTAGCAAGTCTTGATCTGAGAAAGTAGTAATGCAAATGCTGAGTATTAAACATGTGGGTATGTGCTTTTCTGAACTAGGATCTGTGTCAGAATGCTTATTTAGCTACAATTCTGATATTAAGAAAATTTTCTTGTGTTGGCTGACCTAATAAAGTGGCATTGTTTTGAATGTTTCTTTTGTTTTATACATTTATGCTAAGATACATAGAATATATAAATATTTGTATGATAGACATAAATTTGCTAATAAACATTTTGTGTTTTATTTCCAAAATTACTTTTGCTATACTTATTGTGGTAAGATATGACTATGACTGAGACCAGGAGAAAACTTGTAGACACGGTGATACAACATCTCTGAAGCGCTCATACTTGTGATGTGCATGGACAAATTCTCATAAGATATATTTGAAACTGATAAATGTTGGTATATATTGAGTTCTTGGCACATGTACCACCTGATGTTATTGTTGCTGTATGTCACTACAGCAGAAAAGTGGAAAATATTTAAGTAATTTAACTATTAAAGATGTTGGTACCTCCAGCCATAGCTGGCTCATGGGTTGATAAATGCACAGGTTGGACACAAATAAGCAAGACCAAGGAACCAATATGTTTTTAAATCTCAGTTCTCCAGGATGGCCGGTTGCACTTGACAAACTGCAAATGTTCTCCACTGGTATCTTCAGTTTAAGTCCCAGGAACAGGAAAATGTAAGAGCCCACTAGGACACAGTGTAGCATAAAGATGCAAGCCAGCTTAAAATGAAGTATTTTGGGTACTGGCAACAGTCAAGCTGTGATAGCGGAGAGCTTACTCTGTGCAAGAAGTTTATTCTGCTGCATGGGCATGTTTAGCAGCCTGTTCTGCACTTCATGCTATTGTGAGATGGCTGCTACGCAATATTTTGCATAATACCTGTCATGCAAAATGTATCCAATAGAACAGAGGCACCTGGCAAAAAACCCTTAATAGGGGTAGAACTACGGACAAGGATATATGCTAAATATTTAATAAGATATATTATACACTATAAAACTATAAATGCACAGTTTATTCTAATAACTTTTGCCTATTCATTATAGCAATTCTGTGTTACTCAGAACTTCCCTGTGTAAAATGTGGCTGGTATTGAGATGCATGCTCTCTGTCAAGAAAGAAAACATTCACATGATGTGAAAGAAATGAAGCATTTCTGAAGGAACACTACTTATAGTGGGACATGCACGCAAGTGAAAAGTAAATCTTCAAACACCTACAGTTATTGCAAGATTCTCAGATGAACTGAACAACTTCAAGACTGCTGCTGCTAATAGGACACAGTAAAAAAACCAGCAAATGTCTCTCTCTTTGCTTTTAATGCCAGCAACAACGAGCAGATCCTGGGTCCCCCAGGCCCATGGTAGGTTGACACTGTATTGCAGGAAGATAGCTTATGTGTCAGAACACATTAACTTTCTTGGCAGGTGGGCAAGGAACAAATATACGAAGAAGTATTTGGTGATTAAGGAGTATGAAAAATATTATAGTAATGTCAATTAACAGACAGAATGTAGAAACATTTGGAAAATGTTCATGGAAGAACCACAGGGACACAATTTTCAATAGAGTGAAAATAAGAAATAAAGGATAGGTTAAAACCCCTATATTCACAAATTAGTGATTACAAACAAAGATTAGAGTTTTACAGGGAAACAGAAAAATACAAAAATAATTGCCTTGTCAACCCCAACAAATTGAAATTAATGTAATGCTTATTCTCCTGTTATCATTCCAAATCTCTACTTATCTACAGATTTGTGAATGTTACCGTTTTAGCTGCACAAAATGAGTGATTTACCTTATGTAGGATAGAGAATCATATTACTGTTTATTATTCCAGCATTTCAGCATTTTTATTAAAGTCACTTATTTACAAGAACACTGATAGAGAATGAGGAGGAAGATAAGTACTAATAGACACAGGAACAGAAAGTAAAAACAAATGAAATTAAGAAATATCCTTAAAAGCATTATCTGATACCTTGGAGCACTACTTGGTACTGCATTACATCATGTTTTGTATAACACGTTTTTTGTAACTTGGCCCAGGACACTGCACACATTGCTGTGATACAACCAGAGAGAGGGAATACTGAGGGTGTGGGAGGCAACATAATGCTTCTTGTAAATCTTTAGGTTTTAGAAGAACTTGCAAATGTCACAAAAGTTCCATCTGATCTGTGCGATGACAGTAGTCTGACCAGACTAAAAATGCTCATTATATGATACAGTATGATAATTTCTATGCTTCTGAAGGCTTGATAGAACATACAAGTACTAAAGACTAAAAATGCGTGGAATCCACAGAAGCAGGGATTTTTTGAAGGCTGGTAAGTGCTACGTTTTTGAAAAGATCTTAGAACCCTTTTTTTTTTCAGCTCTTGAAGAAGCCCATAAGCTGTTGAGAATTTCATTTATTTGCAAATAAAAAGAACTGTTCTTGCCATTTTTGGAGAATAAGTATTGTCTTTGATCATTATATGATACAGTATGATAATTTCTATGCTTCTGAAGACTTGATAGAACATACAAGTACTATGCTGGTATGACTTTGTATGTGTCAAAATAATTTTAAAAAGCTTTGTCTTAAGGAGAAAAAAGTATTATGTTAGAAAACTTTGGGAGTATATTGTCAACATTGATTAGGAAATTGTTATGCATTACAGGCAGTTTTAGACTGCTATACTCAGCGTTTCTTTTTGGTTGGGAAGCTATTAAACAAGTGAGCCCACTATCAAGAAATAGAAGAACATAATGTCAAGCAGTTAAAAACCTCATCAAAATTATAGAAAGTGTCAAACGAATGATGTTAACAATATTCAAATGACAATTGTGGAAACATTATTCAGATGCTAATCATGTCAGGTTGTTCCTTGGGAACTATCAAAGTCATAGTAGGTTTATGTTTCTTTTTCTTTCATTAAAAACAAACAAAGAAACTAAAAACCAAAAAAACCCACGCCAAAACTAACCAAACAAAAAATCCCACCAAATTCCAAAATTAAAAAAACATTTTCATTGCTTCCTTGGTGTTACGAACTATGCTATTGAAACAGACATCTTCTTTAAAGAAGCAGCCACTTTTCCAAATATAGACAATCAAGCACCAAACGAAGAAACAAATCAAATCGCTGCTCTGTGTACATCCCCTGGCCAGCCAGATTGCATGTCACATGTCAGGAACAGCTTCTATGCTTAATCAAACCCTTATTCCCAAATATACCAGTGCAGAGGAAACCAAAGGCCAGATTTCAGTTTCAGTCTTAAGCTACTATGTTTCAGAGCAAGATCTGAAGCCAACATTGATAAATATTGTTTTGTCCATGGACATTACACTCTTGTTCCTCTAAATCTCTTCTCAATGTGTTAGGTCCTTCTGCAGCATTTTACAGCTGTTCATTCATACCTTTGTCTTGCCTGTGACACTGCATCTCTGATAGTTGATGCCTCACTTATGAACTTATCCTGCACAAGGATCAGTTTTATTTCCCTTTGTCTCTCGATATAATTTGTGTAAACCACCAGAGGAGCACCGAAGTGCTGGCAGCAGAAAATGGGATGTTCAGCTCCAGCTGTCCTACATCTTATTATGACCTCCAGCCTGGCTGGGAAGGAATGAGCTGGTCAAAACCAGTCAAAGCTCAGTCCTGTCTGGAAATAGCAAAGAAAATGATTTCTCATGTGCGGTCCTGCCACAGTGTTTTGAAAATGTACATAGGTTTGTGTGCTGTGTATGGCTGCTCCTGGGTTTTTGCTGGTGCTAAACTCAGACCAGAAAGTGTCACTTAAAATAGTTGCCAATAATGTCTTTATATCAAGGAAACTCCTTCCAGTTCTGCCAAAAGAATGACTTCCTGTGACTGAACTACAGCCTTAAAACAGAACTGGATGTGAAGCTACTGATGATTAGGGAACTCCAACTTGGGCAGCTGTGATATTTTCTTAGTGGCACAGATGCCACAAACAGAGAGAGACCTTCCACTGGTTTCATGCAGAATTTTTTATCTGATTAAATGACTCTTTCCTTATGTTTGTAGGTGATCCCAGATATCTAGGAGACTACTTAAATGTGTGGAATGATACGTGTTATTTACACAGCAGGATTTTCTATGATAAGCATAAATAAGTAGAAGATGAAAACTTCTTGTGGACTGATCTTGTACTTGAAATTCATTTCTGTAGCAATGAAGACCATAAAAAATTGTTTCCAGTGAAAACTGCATTTTCTGAATTTTCAATTTTTCTGTGCCTGTAGCTATGTTATATTAACACCACTTCTCCTCCCCTTCCCCTCCCCCAGTACTGTACACTCTAAAATACATTGCTTTGGTTAAACATTTCCACCAGCTAGCTCATTCTGTAGGATCTCAAAAATAAAATTTTCTAATCACATGTTAAGTACTGTGAAATTGTGTATTTCAGGAAATGTAGTTTTCTTTGTACAAGCTATAGAAATAA
Source organism: Dasyornis broadbenti (assembly GCA_013397935.1). Lineage (NCBI taxonomy): Eukaryota > Metazoa > Chordata > Aves > Passeriformes > Dasyornithidae > Dasyornis > Dasyornis broadbenti. The sequence goes on from VZRN01000749.1 coordinate 381,914, forward strand.
AGTCTTCAGTTATTATGCCCTGTTTGCAGAGTCAGATTGTTATATCACGGAGAAATAGCTGCATATAGCAGTGGTTCTTTGTCATGACAGAATGACATGAAATAAAAAGATGAAAGGAAATAACAGAATGAAAGGAAATCTATATGTGGTATGGTCAAGCCATAAGGCACTGGCAAAGCTAAACACTCAGTTAAGTGACGTGTGTAGTAAACCTCGAATGATACTTGGCAGAGAAAAACTGTGAATTACCAATACTGGAGAAAAGTATTTTTGTTATTCTAGTGAGATTTGAGGGTTTATGCAGTTGCCATCCCATATTTTCTTCTGATGGCACTTTAAATTAGGGTCTCAAAGAAACAAATACATATTGGTGAAACTGAAAAATAATAATTAATATGTAGTGTTTTAGGAAGAAAAGGTGTAAAAGACCTAAACTGATAAGTGAAAGGAAGTGCAATGCCTAGAGGAAAGAATATTGTGTGCAATTTAGAAATAAGACCTTCCTTTCCTTGGTTCTTGCAGCTTTATGAAATTATTACCTATGTAATTTTTCTATGATTCTTCTGCACCACCCATGCATTGTATTGACTTGTAAGTGTGATCAAATGAAAATTAGAGAACAGAAATTGTAGGGGTTTGGTGTACTTGGTAAGCCTTATTTTACATATCAAACCTGAGTTTAAGCAATGCCATGTACCAGTTATAATGAACTGCATATCCTACGTTTAAAAAAAAAATAGAAAATAAAAAAAAAATTAATACTGACAAAGAAAACTTTTATCATACTAAAGAATTTTGGGTTTGCTCTTCTTAATGTTAAAATATTTTTTTTAAAAAAGAAGAAAATCTGATTCTAAAGATCAACTTCTGAATATAATATAGATCCTACAGCCCCATGATATTGCCTTAAACATTAACAAAACCTATTTGTCAAAATAAGAACACTAATCAAAAATATTTACTGAGTCAGCCACATTTGACTAGTTGACAGCAAAAATAAAGTGAAAGACATAAAAATTTTTCTCTTCAAAAATTAGGAACAAAAGAATGGAAGCAGCATTCAGTAGATGTAGTGAAAGAATCTGCAGAAAAATTATATTTATGAAGAATAAATAAATAAAGGATCATTTCACTTACTCATTATGAAATCCATGCACTTTCCACAGGGACTTGTTTGAATTAAAGTATAATTTTAGACAAAGCAAGACTAATTTGAAATTTGCCAGCAGTGAATAACTTACTTTGTCCTTTTCTAGAGCTGCAGTAGCAACAGTTCTTTTTAATCTTGTTAGAAATCTATGCTAATGTCTTCAAACTAAACTCATGCCATGTGGACTTACTGGGGCTTTATCTTTAAAACTTACCCTTTTCACTGTTGTCTTACTTTCTTGCTGAATATCTTGCTCTACAGAACAGAGCATAGACCTGGAAATGCTTTGTAGCGTGCAAGTCAGTCCTGAAGTCCTCATTTGGCGAAATACATGTTTTGTGCAGGAAGCTTTGTCCATGAGTCCGTGAGTCTTTGGAGCAAAGGTGGTGCAACAGCTCCAGCACTTGCTCAGTTGGCACATCCTCTTTCCATTCATAGCAGGTACAGCAAAGCCAAGTTCTGTTCTTAGTTACGCCGATACCATTCTGAATAGATGCTGGCCTGTTTTATTCATTTATGATTCATACTGGTGTTAATGTCTTTGGATATGAAATTAATGTTCATTCAAGCAACTTCCCACTCATGTAATATTACTCTCCCCACCAAACTTAAGCAAAAGTTTGACTAAGAGAAGATTTCAGAGCTCTGTAAATATTCAATTAGGGTATAATTTGCTACCAAATTGAAACTTGTTTAACACAGAAGTAAAAGCAACTGTGCTGAGTTTATTGGAACTGCATCTTGTTTCAGACTGCCTCATAGTTTTATTTGGAGCTCTGCATGCTTCAGAGAGGAATTTGGAATAATAAATGTTTCAGCCAGGCTGTGTAAAAAGTAGCTATTTCCTTTCTCCCTAGCATGAGTTTGGGAGAATCAACTTTTACTTTCATATGTACTTGATGCAAGACTGCTAAGAAACTTGCTGAGTTTTTTTTTCTGGTTTTTGCTTTCCATAACTGAAAATAAGAAGTGATAGCATTGTGATAGCATTTACTGTACTCTCAGTAAATAAATGTTCCACCTTAACTGTATTCTGAAATTTATGTATGTGCGTATAAAGTACCAATTCAATATTTAAGCATCATAAAAAAATTAAAAATTCATCTTTATTAAAAAGTTATGGGCTTTGGCATAATATCCTAGGGTGAAGCCAAGGACAGATAACGCTCTAGCAAACTGGCTGTTAACTTCATTAATGACTAATTTCCTCAAGATTATTGCTATTAGAAACTAAATTCAATGGTTTAGAACAGAAATTATGTAATTTCAGTTGCTCTGCCCACCTTTAAATTAGCTATGGCATGATTTGAGGCATATCTGGGAGAGCAGTTATTTTTAATTTAGAGTTTCTGTCCTTATCCTAGCATAACTACCTTGGACTGTGTATTTTCAGTAAAAATCCTAGCCTACTAAATTGACAGCATATAATTTAGCTAAAAATCTAAACATTTAAATTACGCAGAGAGGGCATGAAGATCTGAAATTACGTATACTCCAGCTTCATTATGGATAGAACTGATGGCCATTAAAATTCATCTTCAACCTACCCAGGAGTATTTTCCCCACATCTGTTAGGAACTTTTCTCTCCGTGCTTTTCTTCCACCACTATTACAACCGAGAAATGCAGTCAAATGGAAACTAGTGTAAACTCAATGCAAACAATTCATACAGCTTCAGTATTGCTCTGTTTTACTGGAGCAATGCAAAGGATTGTACTACCAGCACAATGCTTAAGAAACAGCAGTAGATTTTGAATAAAGAGCTCTGCATTCCACTGGCAGCTGAGGAGATCAAACAGAAAATATGCCAGCAGTATAGACCAATGCATTATCACCCCCTCCCTCTTGCTGCATAACTGTGCTTCATAATGTGCCATAACATTGGCAAGCACAGCTCAGAGCTTTTTAAGAACACAAGGAAGCTCATGAATAATGGTTGAATCAGGAAAGTGATGATTAAATGAGACAACTGAATGCCAGTGGAGTCCCCAGTGGAAAATACTGTTCAGTGAAGATCATCTTCATTTCCCTGGGTTTAGCAGTACAACGTTGAAGATATTTCTCAAATCAACATTTTAATGAAAATATGAAAGTTCCCAAAACCATATGAGGTATTTTCTTGTATGTAAAGAAGTATATGATGTGCTTTAAAGAGAAAAAAAAAAAAAAATCAAAGCTTTCGTTCTTGATTTAGTGAGATAAAATATTTTGCTTGTTTACCAATCTAGCTAGATTGATTAAATTTATTAAATTTATATTACAAAATGTGGCAACCAGTAGTGCCTAAATTGTAAACATCTTGGCTTAAATGTTTGCTTCATGTGTCTCCTTGTAGGGAAGGTGTAGTTAGTTTTGTTCCACCTTCCAATTTCACCTGCCTTGTGGCCCCAGAGCAAACATGGTTAGCTGCTGTCTATCCATCAGTGGCCAGTCTCAAGGAAGACAATTTTTATACAAAAAACATCTCTGCTACCCCCTGTCCTGTCACTGCACCACGTTTGTCCTGAAGTTGTGCTGCAAGGAGAGGCTGCCACGCTCCTTGCGCATTATTCAACCTGCAGTGGGTTTTAGAGACAGAAGCTGCAAGCCGTACACACAGATCCCTTTTGGTTTTGTACCCGCCAAGTAAGTGCTCTTCCACAGGTAACCCCTCAAAGCAGAAATGAGAAATGAGTCTTGTTATGGAACAAAGGACTGCTTTTTGTAAAACACTAAAAGTGGAAGTGATTCAAAGGCTTGAGATTCATGTGGACATGACAGCAAAATGAGACTGTGACTGTAACACAACAGTTTTTGTGACTCACAATGTATGTAATATATATTCATTCATTCATTTTTATTTGAAATAAAGTCTTATTCCATTATCACCTGACTTGTCATTCTTAAAAAAATAAAGCCAAAACTGGCTGTCAATGGATCTCAAGGTTGGATTTCAAACAAATTCAGAGGTTTTTTTAATTGATAGTGTTTATTTTTCTTCTTGACAGGATATTTTTAGCATCTCAACTGCTTGTATTAAAAAATCTAGGAAAAATTATTTGGGGTATGTTGTTTATTGTTCAAACACCAGACAGGGTATTAGCATCATATTTATGTGTTTTTTTCAGTAAAAAATAAATTTTCATTGTGCTATAAATGAAATGGAAGTTTGAAGAATCCTTATACTTTTTTGTCCTTATACAAAGGACAAAAGCTCAAATGCTTTACGACACCTAAATCAAGGCTGCATAAATAGATTTCTGTCACTTTTTGAGGGAGGATGTAAAAGCCTGTGAAGATTATTTATTCACAGACCATTGTGCTTCATAGAACCTTAATCCATTGTCATCAAGGTTCTAGGTTGGGTATATATAAAAGCATAAGCTGCTCTTAACCCACACAAAGAGAAGAATTAATATGAAACATGAAATATGAACTATGAAACATAGTTTCTCTCTCTCTTGCTTTACCAGGTGCCTCAGATAACTTGGCCAATGCAGATTTAACATATGACGGGTGCTCTCAGATATTTTTGGATTCTCTTAGTTGTTTGAGATCCACTTTATGGTGCACAAATACAATATTTTTCTACCAGAGGAAATGAACGTGGTGGTGTCCTGGTTGCTGAGACAGGGAAGGAGATTTGTAGTACTGTGTCAGTGTGAGCACAGTGTTTATTCAGTACCACTGACATCTTTAGTGGTTTCAGCAGGACAAACTGGGCACCAGAAACCAGAAGTTCTCCATCTCCAAGGTACCTGGCTTGCTGGAGCAGAGTGAACTCTGGCCTTAAAATCCCAGTGAACTTGGTTCCTTCTGCCTTCCACAATCTCCCAGCTGTCCCATTTTTCCTCTGGAGAAGGACTCCAGACCGATGGTGCTGAAAGGGACAGCTCTGAGGCACATCTGAGCCAGCGGGGCCAGGAGGCAAGGGGTCAGCACCCTGGCAGAGATGGTTTTCACACACACACAGACACAGACACATGCACAGGGTGGCAGAGATTTGGAGGTGGCAGTGCAAGCAACTGCAGAGAAAAGAGCTCAGCCAGCGGCTGCACAATCCCTATTTGGATGAACTAAGTTCCAGGGGTTGTTTGTCTCTGCTTTCAGTTGTTTCTGGGCTGGAGGGTAGAGGGAGAAAGTTAAAGTGCAGGAGCTCTCCTCACCCCACCACCTTGGTTTTGCAAACACCTCATGTTACGAGCACCATCTTTGGGAAGTATTTTTTTTTTTTTTNGAGCACCCTCTTTTGGAAATTTTTTTTTTTTTTTTTTTTTTTTTAATTTGTTCCTGGTGGTGAATACCCTTTTGTGGGTAAAACACTTTCTCTTTTTTATACTTTTGTTATTGAAGCTGCTGCTGTTATTATGGCTTTAGTAAATTGTTATTTCAACCCATATTTTTTCATTTATTGTCCCTTCCTTACCGAAAGGAGCAGGGGAAGGCGATTGGCTTATTTGGAATTTAATAGCCCTGCTGGGAATAAAACTAGCACAGGCAGAATAACTTTTCAGGCTCGAACACCCTTCTGAAAGTTGGAAAACTGTATCAAATCTCTTCTCAGGAAAAGAGAATGATGTGGAGTACTTATTTAAATGGATATTTTTCAGTCATATTGGTTCCCTGATTCAGTTCACTGTGCTGGCACACTAACAAGGTGGTGGAACAACAACTGAAGTCTCTTGCTTAGGCTGGCATAACTACGAAAATGCATCAGCTTGATTTCACTCCCACATAATAGAAATGAAATAGTTTAATTAAAAACATCCTAGTTTTTCATTTTGTTTTAAGGATTTTTCTGTTATATTTGGGGGAGTGGGGAAGTAAAAATCACTTGGGAAGCAATGAATCTAAACTGATTAGTTCCATAACATTTAACTGTTAAACCAATGAAGCAAGAGAAAATACGGTCTAGTCTAAGAGGACCCTAAATCATATTTCATATTTTTTCAGATAGTGCCTGTGACACTGGCATTTTGGAAAAATAGAGAGAGAGGAAGTTATGCAGAGTGATGTTGCCAACTACACATTAGAGATGGGTCAGATTATTTATATATTACTTCAGAGGAGTGGTGTAGAAAGCTCCTTATAGCTTCCCATATGCCAATCTGTATATAAAAATGTTGGGAAAATGTATTGAAATGCAATATAAAAGGGAAATTTAAAATTTTGATCATATTTATAAAGCTACAAGTGTCAATAAACAAATACAGCTCTTTGCTTTCTAAAAAAATAAGGTGTCTTTGATGACATGGGTCACCAGAATTGATTTCAACCTTGGTATTTGTATCTTTAATGAGAATTTTTTTTGGTAAATAGGCTATTTATCTCCTCACGAAGAGATTAGGTTATTGCTCGCATTTTGTCCCAGATTTAGCTAAAGAATATTTGCTTTAGTCTGGGATGTCAATGAGAAGGAGAAAAAATTATGTGAAAAAAGGGAAACACCAAAAATGGGTAAGCGCCGTAAAAAATATTTAAAAGCTCGTTGTTCATTGTGAGTGCATCTTTGATGCTGTATGGTAGTGCATTGGTTTAATTTAGATCACATGTAAGAAATTGTACAATATCGTTTCTGATGCTGAAACAGACAAAGAAATCTAGAAGGTGTCATAATCTCATAATCTGGTGAATTAGGGAGGATCTGAAATCCAAGAAGCTTTGAATTACAACCTTTTCTTTGCTGCAGTCTTTCAGGTTAGCTCAAAGCATCTCTCTTAAATGGCTTCAGTATTCACAGCTGTAGGAAAGAAATGACAACTGTTAAGTAATTCACAAGTTCATCAGAAGAAAAGATAAATTTCTCTTGGGAAAGAAATTTATAGTTGAAAGGTATCAAATTACTTTTTCTCCAGTGTTGGCTTGCACTGAGACTGTGAACAACAAGACACTTTAATTCTGACAACAAAATAGTGAATAAAGTCCCAAATTTATTATCTCGTCTCTTATTAGACAAATGTTTGGGAGATTTTGTATTCTTCAGCTGTGCTAGAATAAATTTTGTAAAGGGGCCGATTTTTACCTTCTTTCAGGTACAGAGAAACCTCAGAGTTAGGAAAAGTCAGAATTTTATGGATTGAGCCCTTCATTCCTGAGGGTTAACATTTACCATCTTCATAAAAATTCATCTTAGTTGATGAAGTTATGAATCTTTTAGAAACCAAAGTTATCACCCAGCTAAGTAAATATTTGCAAGAGTTTAGTAAATAAAATCTCCAAAACCTGCCTCCCTTAGGATGTGGCTTGATCAGTCTTTGCTACACTTACATCTGCTACATCCAGGAAAGGTATTCCATTAATCCCCTTTTTTAATTAAGGAGACCTATGCTAATCCACACTGATTTTAGGATCTAGAGTCATATTACAAAGCAGATGGAGGTCTTCCTTGTCACAGAGCAGACTGCTGACTTTCTTATTTAAAACTTTAATTCCTGATTGAAAGTCTTTAAATTAAATTAATTTTAAAATTATAGCCCTTACTTGTACAAATAAATAAATCTGGGGACCCTGTTTCATGCATTTCAAGCTTTAAACATCAACACAATAATGACCCTTTTACCACGTAGAACAGATGTGGTGCATGGTGAGCTTCTGGGTTCCTGTAAGCACGGAGCACATCCTCCTCCCTCACTGCAGCAACATGGCACTGTGGGATTGTCAGCGTGCCTGTCTAGGGAGCACTGCTGAGGAGAAAAAAGCTGTGCTAAAGGCACAACAAATGAAAGTAAGAACTGCTTACACAATCTAACACTGCAAAATTAATGAAAACCGCTATACTCAGTACTTCTATTAATCAAAATATCTTTTGACTTATCTCTTGAGGGGTAAATGTAAAAGAAATAGTTACGAAAATACAACAGAACAGAATGGAATAGGACAGATGTCAAACAACTAAGAAACCTATAAACACTAGATGAGGGATGATAAGCAAAAAAATAAGACTTATAGAACAGAAATATAAACCGGTAGCTTGAATTAAGTACCTTTCTTCCTCATAGCAGGTGTAGGAGTGTTTATGTGCTTACAGATACTGACCCAAGTGGCGCATGCAAGATTAGCCAAGGAGGCCTGTGAGTCAGAGAAAAACTTCTATCTCATTGTTCTTCAATTCCAGTGCATTAATATTATTTTTTGACACCATTGAAAATGTGGGCAATATTCCTAGGCATTTAGAAGCAGCTCAGTTTTCCAATTTGTGTGACAACTTTTGTTATTTGTGTTATCTAAATCACAACTGGAGTATAAAAGCACTTGTATCAATCGTTTGTTTTTATGTAGCTTAGCTGTAAAGAACAGTGTCTAAGAAAGACCGGTAGTTATGGGCTTATGTGATGATTCTCCTGATATCATATAGTCTCCTTAGATGAAGAAAAGCTGATGTAATTATGCAATCTAATAGTCCTATTATGCATTTTAGAAATCCTTTCTTTTTGTGATATTCCTTGGACCATATTCAACACCACAGTATGCAAGCGCAAGTGATGTGACTTCAATTTTAAAAATAACAATAACGGTCTTTACCTAGTGACTCAGCACAAAACATATTTGCCCAATTGGTGGATTTTTCACAACTGTCAGTCCATTTTATGGAACATGGATCCACTGAAACTGTTTTACACCCTTGAATAAGGCATCTAAATTAATGCTCCAGTAATTACATTGTGTAATATTAGAGAGCTGATTTCATAATGCTTTAATTAAGGAATCATGTTATCAGCATATACTTTCAAGGGCTAAACACGTTAATTATTTTGTCCAATTTGGAAAAAAGCTGGCAATTGTTTGTGAAATGAAAGGAGAAAATGTTTTCAAGTAGTGCTTTGCTTTTCTCCTCCCCTCTGAAGACACCTGTTGTATAACTGAGAACATAATTTTAGTAAGCCTGAAGGTTCTTTTCTCTTTTTGATGCATGTCCCTGTCTTCCATTAATTTTGCATAAGAAATGAAAAGTTGGAAGCACTTCTCTGAGACAAAAAGATTGTATTTTACAGACTTGTTTCTTGAGATGAGTTGATCTGGCTTGTAAGATGTGATTTCCAAATAAATGTAATTTATTCGTCAAAAGTATTTTCTATTCTTTTCTCCTTTGTGACCTATTTGCCCTGAAGACCTCTTCCTCAGCTGGGCCTCATATTCTGCGCTGCCCATTCATCTACCAACCTTAATCATCATCACTTTCAAGTACTCTCTGTCAAGTCAGACTGATACTTGCAGTAGGCTTAAAAATTATTGTGGTTGGGAAGACACACTCTTTCCAAATACCAATGAAGCTCGAAAGGTTCCCTTATTCTAAAATAGGTGCAATTGAATGAAAACTATGTACATGGAAGAATGGTAGTCTTTGAAGGTTCTAATTTGTTACATTTGTAGCAAAACCAGTAATTTGTTCTGAATTAATTCACACAATCCAATGTTTAACTTTCTAAGCTCTTTTTCGGTTACACCAAAGATACATAAGCACATGCTTTTTTAACAACAAAGAGTCAAATAGGGTCAAAATCATACTTTGTAAACTGCATTCTACCCCCTAGAACGGCCAATTTCTTTTTTGAAAAGGAGCATAAGCTCTAAATTCTATCTTTTTATTTAGAAGGATTAGCTGAGGTCTTGTAGTTGTGGATATATGACAGAGAAAGCTTGAAGATAGCTTGTTTTGACTTTGTGTATGAGGGCTGGAGATGCCCTGATATGGCAAAATGTACAGGCTGTGCATTAATACACAGCTCACAACATCTGGGTAGTAGATTCCCTTCCCTTCCCTTCCCTTCCCTTCCCTTCCCTTCCCTTCCCT
>VZRN01000749.1:392171-402983 GCA_013397935.1 Dasyornis broadbenti
TCCCTTCCCTTCCCTTCCCTTCCCTTCCCTTCCCGGAACCTTCCCGGAACCTTCCCGGAACCTTCCCGGAACCTTCCCGGAACCTTCCCGGAACCTTCCCTTCCTTTGTTAGAAGTATATATTGATCGTTATCAAGCCATTTTCTTTTTAAGGGGAGAGGCAAAAGGATGACGTTTCACTCGTAAATAAGGCAGCTTTGAGGGGTCTTCAAGCATTTCAGACCTTTGGCAGATCTCACTCAGTACAGAAAAATTAGGATATATGGCCAGATCATGGGTATTCATATTGTCATTGCTGCTTCATCAGCAGCTGTTTCAAAATTGCTTTAAGCTCCTATAAACTCAAAACACTCACAATGTTGTCTTCTTTCTTTTGCAGTTGTTTTTTCACTGGTATTGGTCTATGTTCACCTCTCACTGGAGAAGTATATGACACCAGCTTTAAAACATCAGATTAGTTTGCCTTTTTAGGTGATCATTTATTCAAAGATGAATGTTCTCCTAACACATGGCCAGAAAGTTACAGGCAACATAAGCAGGAGATTAAAGTATTCCTCCTGTTGACCCTCTACTTTGCAAACAGCATGTGTATGTGAAAATAAGCCCTGTCACAAACCTCCATTGCCTTGTAGCCAGCCACAGGTCTACTGAAGGCCAAAAGTGAGCAAAGGAGTGGAGAAGAGAGCTGAATGAAGCATATGTGGCTCAAAATGCCATCATACATACATGATTTCATCTATTACTTTATTCTGATTCATATAGTCATAGGATATTAAGGGTTGGAATGGACCTTAAAGGCCATCTAGTCCCAACCTCCCCTGCTATGGGCAGAGACACCTCCCACTAGAACAGGCTTGCCCAAGGCCTTATCCAACTTGGCTTTGAACACTGCTGAGGCTGGGCGTCCCCAGCCTGTCTGGGCAATGTATTTCAGTGTCACACCACCCTCAAAATAAAGAATTTCTTCCTTCGTATTGTTACGACCTGCCCTGAATACAGGTTACCTGAGGTTCTGGTTAATGGATCACTTGGGGCAGATTCTAGAGAAGTGACACTGAATGTTCAGCACTTATATGTACATACATAAGTGCATTTCTATATATATCACAGCATATACTGAGTTAGAAGGGACCCACAAGGTTCATTGAGATCAACTCCTGGCCCTGCACAGGACACCCTCAGAGTCACACCACAGGCCTGAGAGTGTTGTCCAAATGCTTCTTGAACTCTGCCAGGATGGTGCTGTGACCACGTCTCAGTGCCCAACCACCCGCTGGGTGCCTCCATTGTAGTGGACAGGAAAGATATCACCACCTGTGGATCCAGCAGCATGACTTGGTTGTTGCAATCCACTGACTGAAGTGGTGGTTGCAGTCCTGATCTGTGTGGGTGGAGGAAGCCCTGTGAAACTAGGCTTCAGTGGGCTTATATAGGTTCAAGCTCAGGTGAGAGAACTCAGGTACCTCCACCGAGGGGGAGGCTTTACACTGTCTGTTCCAACACTTGGGTCATGTGCAGTCCTGTGGTGGAAGACCCCAGAAATCTGTCAGGGGTTATCTTAGATTGCTTATGGTCCCTTCTGAGACATGACCGGTGCACTTATGCCTTGACAGAAGGGATGAATGCCTTCAAGCCTACCTGTGAATGTCCCAATACCTCCACCAAGGCATTCATTTACACCTGAGATGATCTTGTAAGGTAGGAAATTGTCATGATAAAAAGCATTATCCTATCTCCACAGGATCTGTTTCTTATCAGCCTTTTCCCTTATGTGGCTCAACAGACACCTTGTTGCTAAATAAAGGTTAGTTTGTCATCCTCTGGTGGTGGGTGTTCACATCCCCTGCACCTGGGCTGTTCTTGTGAAGATCATAGGTTTCACCGTCACACACCCAATCCACACACCTGTCTCCTCTTCCCCTTTTGTTGGGAAATGCACACCTGGCATCAGCAAAGCACCTTGCCATTAGATGCTAATAGTCGCAAATAGATGATAGTTTGAGTCATTAACTGTAAACATTTCAGTCTCCCACAAATATCTAAATTTTCCCGCTTTCAGTTCCTACCCATTACTTCTTTTTCTGTTACTACAGTTCCTGATGAAAATTCCCTCCCCAGCTTCCCTGTAGCACCCTGTCGTGGTTTGCCTCGCCCCAGGTTTTTCTAGTGGGAGAGGGCCACAAAGATGGCTCCTCTGTGAAGCTTCTCGATGCCTTCACCATGCCCAGCTCTGAGATGATGGACATGCTGCTGGCTAAGGCTGGGCCAATTAGAGATGTTGGTTATGCCTCTGTGAAAAACATATTTAAGAAGAAATCAAAACAATGGGTGCACACACCTTTTCTTAGCCAGAGGAGGAGGAGTAGGTGAGAGTATGTGAGGGAAAACAACATGGAGAGACCAAGGTCGGTGGAGAAGGAGGGGGAGGGGAAGCTCCAGGCGCCAGAGCTCTGCAGCTTCTGCAGGCCATGGGGAGGCCCATGGTGAAGGAGGGGGTGCCCCTGCAGCCCATGGGGGCTCACGGGAAATGCTGAGATCCACTCGCCCATGCCAAAACGAGAGGATGCCTGGAGGAGGCCGTGGTCCAGAGGGAGTCCTAGTGGAGAAACAGGCCTTGACTTGCACCCTGAGACTGAACTGAGTGCCCCACACTGGAGTGGGTGGGTGCCTGAGAGAGAGAGAGAGACTGAGGTCCAGCAGAAGTCTGGTAAAGAGAAGAAGCCTTGCTCCCGAGATGGAAATGGCCTGGTTCAGAGGTCTGTACACCGTGGAAGATGAACCCCACGCCATAGTAGTTTTGGGGAGACTGCTTGCCTCTGTGGGGACCAGCGTCACTGTAGCAGTGTCGGGCTGGCTGCCGATACCGAGACCCATGGCTACACTGAGGAAAAGAGCCTCTCCCCCAGGCAGGGGAAGAAGATCTGGGTGATGAACTGAACTACCCCATCCATGCCTTGTTCCCCTGTGCAGCTGCTGGGAAGGAGGGAGGGGGGTAAGCGGAGCAACAGTGGCCTTGAAGGATTTATTTTACTTCTCATTTACTTCTCTGACTTTGTTAGTAATAAATTAGATCACTTTGCAACCTAAGTTAGTCCTGTTTTGCCTATTTTAAGTGCATCTTCTCCTGAGTTTCCTTACCTCAACTCATGAGCCCTGGGTGTGGGTGTGTTAATTTGGGGGTACCTGGCATTTGGCCAGGCTCAAACCATGACACACCCCTTCAGATACTGGAAGGTTGCTCTGAGGTCTCCATGTAACCTTCTCTTCTCCAGGCTGGGCAGCCCCAAGCTTGTCTTTGTAGGTGAGGTGCTCCAGTCCTCTCATCAACTTCATGGCCCTTCTCTGGACTTGCTCCAACAGTTCCACGTCCTTACATTGGGGACACCAGAACTATATGCAACACTCCAGTTAGGATATCACAAGAGCAGAGTAGAGGGGCAGAATCATCTGCTTCAACCTGTGGTCATGCTCCTTTTGATGTAGCCCAGGATGACTTTCTAGGCTGTGAATGTACACTACCAGCTCATACTGAGTTTGTCATCATCCATCACTCCCAAGATTTTTTCCACAGGACTATTCTCAAACACTTCTCCACCCAGCCTGTGTGTGTGTCTGGAATTGCCCCGACCCAGGTGTAGTGTCCTGGTTCCAGCCAGGACAGGATTAATTTTTGCTGTATGCAGGAGAGCCATGTCCAGGACTTTTAGGTTATTCTATACAACCTCATGTCATGTGCAGGAGGTAGTTGTCACCTCCAGACTTACCTGAGCTACTGCTGCTGCCACTGCTGCCGCCTCACTGACTGATGGTAAGTCCAGGGTAAGTTCACTTCAGATATTAACCTGGAAAGAATGAAATATCAAAAGGACTATGTTCTGGTAATCCCACATTCTTTTTTTCACCATCCCTGAAGGGCAGGCATGGGAGTAATTTTTTCTTACAAGTATTATTATATTGAGGTTATTGCTTGCCATCACATTCGACTTTCAAGTTACCCGTTTAGGTAACTATTTGCTGAGTTCAGCAAGTTGCTTATTAGTAAAAAAAATTATTAGTAAAAACTTACTAGTAAAAAAAAAAAATGCTTCATAACCATGAAAGGCTTATCGGTGGATGTGAAGCATTCCTCAGCCCTGCAGGGAAAGAACATGCTGCTTCCTTATGGCCTAGGAAGCTGCTCTTGGTTTTGACTAAGCAGTGCTCACTTTCCCAGCAGATTGGATGGTGCATGTGCCCAAAAACAAATGAAATATGAAAGAAAGTTGATAGTCCATGGCATCATGACATGAAAGGTTCACCAATTCAAAAAAATCCTTGTAGGAAAAGAAAAATAAAAGTCCTCCAACACTAATTATGTAAAAGGTGGATATTAGCATATTTTCTAATTACATTCAGCTATTTCCATTCCATTTGTTTTTCCTGTGTTTTGTTTTCATGAATAAATTTATTTTACCATGAGCAGTGAAAGGCTTTCCTTACTTTTATGTTTCTTTTATGTTTCTTTTATGTTTCTTACTTTCCTTTCCTTACTCTTATGTCTGCTTTTTAAAGACATTACAAGGGTTTACCCCTGCCCTTATTAATTTAAAAATAACACAGCATTTGAGTTTTGGAAAGCAAAGTAAGATTTATTTAATAAAAAAGCTGTTTCTACTGGATTTTTGGTAGGGAACACAACTTTCCAGAATTATTCATCTACACTAAGTTTATATTTCCTTTTTGAATGCTATACTTTGAAAGAAAACATCCAGCCACTACTCCAATAAAATCTCGGACAGAGAGGTTTTATTCATTCCTTATCATACATGTTCCAAGGCCTGCTGCTATTCTTTTTCCTCTAATTTTTTGCTTCATAACATTTTACCAAGCCCAATTCCATGACTCATTGCATTTAATAACAACATTCACATTACAAGTTTTTCCAACCATTGCTTTTCTGTCCTCTCTCTATATTCTGCTTGACCATTTTTCTTTTACTAAAAGGACTCCTGCAAGAATGTAATTTTGAGTTAAATCTTTTCCCCCACTCCCTTAGGCTGAGAGGCTGAATTAAATAAACCCTACTAAAAGTAATAAACCACTCCTAGCTGTGCCATAGTGATATCAGTTGTCAGAATGTCAAAAGGAATGTGAGGACTGAATTCACTCTCACTGCTATTGAAGGATAAACAATCCAAAACACCAGAAAACCACCAACATCAGAAGTCCTGTGTCTCAGACCTGAGAAGAGCTGATACAGAAAACAGTCTTGCTAAGCAAAATATATATTTGCACTAGCCTAATGGAAATTATTGCTGTCAGGGTCAGTATTTGCCTACACGTTCACAAAGTGAGTGTGGCATTACTGAAACAAACATACTGGACATTGCAAGAAAGATGATAACCTCCCCCCAGACAAAACTCCAAAACAAAGAAAGGGAATTGCCTCTTCCAAGCTCTCTGGGATACTGCAAGTGAGCACTGTAACATGGCAGAATTTATGAGTGTGACTAATACAAGGTGACAGCTCAGTTCAGATCTCTCTGCCCTTCTTTAGTGAGACCATTTTAATGAAATGTTTGTTTACTCTTCAAAAGCTGAACACAGCTTTCAGGGAATGCCTATTTTGTATTTATCTGAGTCTGGTTTGGAAGAGCTAGATATTTAAGTGACTAACAAACCATAGCATTGGTGAGTTGGCCTCTTATGGGAACAACAGCTCAGAAAATAACTGCCACCTCTTCACTACAGGCAGCAGATTCTTGCCTTCAGGATAGCTATAGCTGTAGGAATTCCCAGGGGAATGAACACAGGAAAGGATCAAAAAAGATACTTTAACAGGGATTATTTGAGAACAGTGGTAGATGGGCTATTTTCAGCAATTATTATACCAAATGGATACAATGTTGCCACCATACACTAAATAATACAGCTATTGCAAAATGTTTATGGCAAGTAGTGGTAGAGTACAGTTAAGAGAAAAAAAAAAAAAAGAATGAGAGTTTTAAGAGAATAATAATAATAATGGTGATAGGTAGCTGCATACAGCAGCAAGTAAATTTTCTATTGTCTTTAATCACAAAAAGAAAAAAAGAGTTCCTAATAGGATAAACACTTTTCAATATGGGGTTGCTAGAAATCTAGGTGGATTTTCTTTCTTTTTTCTCTTCCCCCCTTGGATTTTGTTCCAAGACAAACTAGGGGCAAAATATAAGTGAAGATGGGCTGTGCCCTGCTTATAAATCCACAGGATCATAAATCAAGGGTCCCAACCAAGACTAAGAGTTAAAAGAAGGGAAAGAAAAAAATCACAGGCTTTAAAAGCACAACTTTTTCCCAAAAGACTGAAAAGATGTTAGTCAGCATGGCATCTGAATTTTTTGTGTGCTTTTGCATGGGAGAGGAGAAAGACACACAAAGATTAACTATAGAAAATAGCACCGCATGGGGTACACTGAATGCCCCATGGCTTTCCACAACATTCACAGCACCACAAACCTTTGCAGGCAAGACCATCATTCTCTGATGCAGCCACAACAACTTTCCAACCAGCCTATCTGAGATCTGCAGCCCTGCACCAAGCTTTCCTCTTCACTCATCTGTACCATCATGTGTCTGCTCCCTCTGGAATACAGAAAACCAGTCAGCATGAGCTTGTCCCATGAAATCCAACTGTCCACAGTAATGTGGAGGTAGCTGGCTTGGTCCCACCTCCTTGTCATCGCACACAGGTTTGTGATTTCTCCCTTACAACACAGTATTCCACCGCATGCTGGGCCTCTGAATTTTCCCTCCTTAGAATGCCACAACTCAATGGACATAATTACTAAAGAATGCAATATTTGACTAAATTTTCAGTATCCCAAAAGCCATGACTAATAAGCGCACATGAAGTTCTTCTACTTTCTTTAGGAAATAGACAAATATTTCAATATGAACTAGAGCCCAGACTTAGTAAAAAAAGGGTGTAAGGACACTGTGATGTTCATTTAATCATTGATGAGTACTCATATAAGATTTATGGCAGTCAGTATCAGTCAAGGTAAATGCAGATAAATGTATCTCATTTTATCGGATTGCTACGATATAGCAATCTAATGAGAATATACATAGAATTTAAGACATAGTGTTACAGACTTTGTATTAAGTATTCTGCGTGAGACTTAAAAATTTGATTGTTAAGTCTCTTTTTAATTGTATCACTATCATTATATATTACTATGAAGTACAAAATTGAGGAAGCATATTTTGTAAATATTTTCTAGTTAAACAGTCTGCTAATTGGCAACATGGATTTTTTAACCTCATGTGAGGTGGGCTCCAATATTGGCATTTATTTCAATAGTGGTAAAATGTAATCTTTCCTGCCCTGGCCTATGCTTTTTCTCATTTTTCCTTCCCCTCTGAAAAACATTTTTTTTAAAATTGCTTTTATACAGTCTTTTTAAATGGATTTTCTTTGCAAGGCTTCTTATGTTGAAATGCACCAAATATACAAGCAGAGATTTATAGATTATGCACAGAAGATACTCTATAAAGAATATGTCTACACGCTTTTCTGCATGTACATCACAGAAGTATACGGACAGATAATCACACTTTAGATTTTATATAGTCAGATGAAAGAGTTGTTTTTTTTTTTCTTATTTCACATTTCTTTTTCTTCTCTGTGTTTCTGAATAAAAATTTGTGGAAAGTGTAATATTCATGACTAAGATATTTTCCCCTTATCCCTTGGTTGCTGTCTTAAAGCAGTTTTACAAGCAGCAGCTATATCTTCACCATATTCTAGCTCAAAAAAATGCACCTGTACTTGGATGACAACATTATTCATATTTCACTATGAAAGGTAATGAGACTTTTATACACAAAACCTGAATTTCATTCAGATAGTGAAAGTATTTGTCAAGCAAAGATAATATCAGTATTCGTATTGGAGTAAATAAGTCTTAAATTTCTGTTACACTGATTTCCAACTCTGAGTGTTTTTTAAATATATTTCCATGAATACTTAAAATATCAAATGATTTTGAGCCCAGAAGATCTTAACAGAAAATGAACAGGAAGAATATTCTATTTAATTTTCACCTTTGTTTGGCAATTTCACTGGCGCTTTCTCCTATCAGAAGAATGTAGTGCATTTTGCAATTACAGCATGCAGCATTAGATGTCTTTCCAGGCAAACATGCAGGCCTGTACTGTATGCTTAACATTATGTTAAATATTTTATATTAAAAAGACACAATTGATAGCCTGTGGCTGCTGAATTTCAACATTACTATGTGGGTTATTTAATTCCATCCTATAATCAACAATAGCCTGTCACTGTTCTAGTAGCCCCTAGGCCTATATTTTTACTTTTTCAGGTAACAATTTAAAACCAAAATATTCTGGAGTATCAATTCAATGGAGATGATGACATGCTAATGAAAAGAACACTAGTAATTCAGTCAGCACACATCTACCAGTCATGGTAGATGTCATTTTTTTTGATCTTCAAAAATGTTTTAACTAGAGCAGTTTTTTGACTTGAACTTAAATTTGATCCCCCTCTAAGCTTTTCTTATTCTATGCAAAGTCATTTGTTATAATTTGAAAATTCTGTGTGACAGGGAAAAAATTATACGCTTCTTGTTCACATTTCGTTCCATAACCTTCAAAGGCAGCATCTTCTGCTGGACTTATGTACTATTTCTTAATAGGCTGAGATTTCTAAAAGAATGTGGATAAACACAATGTTATTTACTTGTGAAGGCATTTAGAGCCTTCATCTTCTTTCATCCAGTTAAAATAAACATGTGATAAATGTGCCACTTTTATCATTCACCATAACACCCATCATAACACTAATCAGCAAGAGGTGCTAAAAAGCAAAATTAGCTTAATCAGCAGAACCTTTGTCCTTCTTAGCCAGTCTTAATTTCCTGTCCAAAGGTGGGTTTTTAAACACCTCTAAAAATCAAATCACTGTTTTTCCCAAGGAAGAAAGTATATTTTAAAATTATTATTACTCCTAAAAATTTCCTATTATATAACTGAAATAATTTCTCACACTATCAACAACACATCTAGAAGGAAGAAAGGAGAAATAGGGGTGGCTAGGGCTGCATCATGCCTTGTGTACCAGAGCTGCATTTAATTGTGCACCTTTAAAATCTCCTACAATATCCTTGTTTTGTTCATCCAGCCATGGTAGCTATGGGTTTAGCAAAATTGTGATCTTAAAGAAGGTAAAGGGATTGATTCAGAACAAGAGTAGGTCAGAGATTCTCTAGATAAAGAAGACCATAAATTCCCAAAACAGACCATTGTGCCAGGCTGAGATTTCCAAAACATTACAAAGTTTTGGAATAACTTCTTACTGTCAGAGGTTGATTAAACTATGCAATCTTAATGCTGAATACTTTCATGTGTCATTGAAATTTATCATGAAAAATTCCAGGCTGGGAGAGATAGTGTTTAACAGACTAGATATGACAGGAAATGTTTTTCTGTCACGTAGGTACTTTTGGGTTAATTTCACAGACTTCACAGAAATTGTTCTGAGTTTAAACCAGTGTAACTGAGAACTCAACATATTCTTAACTTCCTGTGACTTTTAAGGTTGTGGTAAATATATACTCCAGGCAGATGATTAACGGTTTCAATCCTTTGAATACTATTTTGTGTACTGCGGCGACACAAATGGCAAGGTGTGCACAAATGTTGTAAAGGGACCAGCATTCTGATATGAGTGGAAGTGGAAGATGTGCCATCACTTCCAAAGTCCTAGAACCTCTCTGCTGTCTTTAGCTGTGTGACAGCCAGATCTGAGAATTCACTATACTTTTCAAACTTGACTTATGTAAGTATGACCTGTAAAGAACAGTACCTTTAAACACTGAACTCCAGTATAGAAAAAAAATATTCTGAATACACAGATATCAGGAGTTTAATAAAATTTGAGCCATATGACCATTTTTGAGAATATTATTCCCCAAAGTTTAAGTGCAGATTCCTCCAGTTATCTCTTTAAAGGAAAAACTTCATTAAGGTATTCATTTGATTGGTTATAATAAAGTTCTCGATAGACTTGTGAAGCTAATTCTCTTGCTTACATGAGTAAGGCTGCTCTTAAAATCACTGGTACGAATTTCCTACTGGCTTAGATTAGTATAACTCTGCAAGAGTCAGCTGAGGTACACCACCATAAACAAATTAGTAGGTGAAGAATGAGACCAAACAGGCTTCTGTTATTCTGAAATCCATGTGATTCTCCCTTCTTGCATAGGCTACGTTCCAAAACCAAGCTCCAATTTTGCACAGGATTAAGAGAGTTATGTCTAAATTTGTCTGGTTCTCATTGGAGCTTTCCATATTCCACATACACAATGACAGATTTATTGCCTGTCACTGAGTAGAATGAAATACAGCAAGAAGGAAATGTAGTCCATTTTGACTTTAGAAGCAAAAGCTTAATTAAATCAAAGTACTGGCACATTCAGTTCTCGCACAGACTTGAATAAATTGTCAAAAAACTCGAGTCACTTCAATTATGATTCCTTAAATATACATCCAAAAGAAAACAGCCTGTATTGGCACAATTTTCTTATTATACAGTACTCCTATAACACGAGATACTATCTGAGAAGCTATTTGATATGCTTGTATATGCTGATATGCAAGTATTCTGCTTTTGAGTAATCATGTTTTATTACACAAGAATTCTACTCTGTCTTTTCAGCACAATAAATAGACTACATATAAATTGAAAAATGCTCATTACATGTCAAAAAATAGAACAAGAAGAAAAAGTGAAATGAAAAAATGTGGAGAGAAGGGAAGGGAAGGGAAG
>VZRN01000750.1:0-80940 GCA_013397935.1 Dasyornis broadbenti
TGGAAAAGAAACTATAACAATTGACCTGAAAAAATTGACTGTGTAAGTTAAGAAATCTGTTCAGTCACTTTTCTAGGAAATGTGACTAACACCATCCCCATCTCAATAATCACACGATAAATGTCATTGATATTTGGATGAGTAGGGGAGCATTAGGGTTCTATGGCCATAGGAACTGGGATGATGTATGGATTTCACCCTTTAAGCAACTGTCACATGTTGTTTACTTCTTGTCTCTGTTCTTGTTCTGAATCAAACAGCTGCCAAGACTCTTTGCTCATATCAGTTTTTGATTTGAAGCTTTAATTAAGAAAATCAAAAGATGATCAGATATTTAGATTTCTTCCAAACACAAATAATATTTATATATTAAAGTCTTTAGAAAGAGCTGTGACTTGCTTTCCAGAAACTACAAACAGGTAAAATCTATCCACCCAACCACTTCTATGCAACCTGGAAGTTCCTTCCTTTCTTCCTCTGTCAAGTCACAGAAATGATCTGTTACATGTGTAGAGATAGGCTGCAAAAATCCAGTAGAGTTAAAACATCTCCAGATCTACACAAGACTGGGATTCTCCCACTCCATCTGTAATTTAGTAAGTTGCACTCTCTTGCCAGTTTGTGAAGTGCCGTTGCTGCTTTCTGCTCCCACACTATCATAGTTAATTTCTGTCTGATAAAACTGTTCCCATGGGAGACTTTCCTTCATTCCAGCTGAGCATCACAGGATATCAATCTGGGCAACAAGCCTGTATTACCCTTACAAAATTGCAAATTATTTTTCAAAATGTCTTTTGTTTTGTTTTGTTTTTTTGGGGGAAGAGGTGCTTTTGTTTGGTTGGTTTAGTTTTCTTTCAAATTTCTCAAGCAGTGACATGGGACCATGTTACTGACATCAGCAAGCAGTTGCAAACTTCCCAGGTGTTCCATGGGATGGGAGCCCTCGCAGTGACTCACAGCCTGCCAGTGCTGGGTCCCCACCCTGTATGATAATCAGCAACATGTTTATGCCAAGGAGTTAAAGAGGGAGACAGTCACACATACACCTCTAAATGGGCACCATGTACATGGTGCAGACAACACAGCTGCCCCTGGAAATCAGTCTCCAAGCCCATGAACCCACCCAACCACTAGAGTAGGGTGTCTGGCCTGTGGGAGCATAGGTTGTTAAGTAACCACCACGGGTGTTGGTCAACAGGAGCTGTGACTCCTCAGGTCAAAACTTTCCCAGCTACACAGATACACAACTTGGAGCAACTTCAGTTAAGTCCAAAGTGTGTGCTTTGAGCCTGGTGAAAGCTGTGAATCTTCATCTAACTTTGCATGTGGCTAATTCCATTTCTTTTCTACCTGTGTTTAATGTGTTCCTGTCTAATGATGTATGAGGCTTTGTCTGGCCTGAAGCAAAGTATGTGCTCAGTGTCACCAACTATTAAGCAAGAAATTTCAGTGTCCAAAAAAGGGTGATGATTTCTTTCATTTCCTTAACAGACTAGACTGACTAAAGTCCACCTGATCTCTCAGTTTAAGGGAAATGTGAAGAACAACTGAAATATCAGAGCACAAAGCATCTTCTGAAGCAGTCTGCAGTAAAAGAGCCATCTGGATGTTTTATTGACTGTAGCTTTATATATGCATTTCTGATAGGCAAGGAAGCAAAACTATAAAAATAAATTGAATTGCAGAGGGTAATACCAGGACTGGATATTTCAGAGGGAGAGAAACCTGCCCTCTTCCTCTTTTACAGTATATATAATCTGCCTCTACTTCTTTCAAGGAAGTATAGCAAAAAGAATATATGTTAAGAAAACTAGGTTTCTTCAAACTAAACAGATTATTATCTAGTTTATTAAGATTATTAAGTTTCTAGGCACTGTCATGCACAAGGCAATAGATAACAACCCTATCTCACATTTTACTTGAGAACACAATTTTTGTTTTCCTTCTCCAACACTTTCTATTACTTGATTGTAAGCTCGCGTGGTTATAACCGTAGAGATTCCCCAGAGCAACAGCAACAGCTGCAGCACAGTGGGAGCTCAGGGGGCAAGGAGAGGGAAGAAGGCAGGAGTGGTGCAGGCAGGTCAGTGAGGAAGAGGGCATCAATGGGGTGGGTAGG
The DNA here is from genome assembly GCA_013397935.1 of Dasyornis broadbenti. NCBI lineage: Eukaryota > Metazoa > Chordata > Aves > Passeriformes > Dasyornithidae > Dasyornis > Dasyornis broadbenti. Next base: position 2,120 of record VZRN01000750.1, read on the forward strand.
GCAGCACTGAGCCTGCCCCAGTCAGGGACACTGTGGGAATGGCTGGATGCCCTTCCTCTCACACGATTCTCTCAGGCGTGTGGAGCTCCTTTCAGCCTGTGCATCCTCAGCCTAGTTAATTTACGTCTCTTTATAGGGGAGTTTTTCTAAGTTGGCAAATAGGTCTGTGTCCCATACTCCCTTTTAAGCACAACTAATTATTTTAATTGATTAGTACTGCGTCAAGCAGTTTGCTCAGAAGGGACAGCTCTTCTGATTTTTTAGACTAATTACCAGTCTGGATTTCTGAATGACAATCCAATGCTAATTAATCTCACTGCTGTTCTCCCAGAAAGCGACCCTGATAAGAACCTGCCAATTAATGTAAGGGGGAAAAAAAGGCAACAGTCCTGTTGTGTTTTTCTGGCATCCACTCCCAGTCAGATGAATATCACTATTAAATACAGAGACAGACAGAGTATGAAAGGCTGCGAGGCTGCTCCAAGCTTGCCCAGACTTTACTAATTCAGGATGTGGATGTTATTTGTATGCTCTATCACTCTTGTTGTTTGACATTGCTTGATACAGCTTCTCTAAGCAGGGGGAAGATGAAGCAGAGCAGTATGGAAATAGTCTAACCATTGCCATAGGGAACTTTTTCCAGTGTCCCAAAGTTAATCAATACCAGTGGAAGGCTGAAAGTGCATTTTGGCAATGTGGGTCCTAGTTTTCACTTGGTTTGTCAGGGCCAGATGCTCACCTGATGAAAGTTATTCCCTTATCTGCACCGGTTCTGTGAGACCAAGCTGACTTATGGGTACTTCTCCAGCTAGAGTGACCAGAGGACTGTCACACAATGACACATCCATCAAACTCATGGAAAGTCCTGGTTTACACTGTGATGGTTGAATTTAATTTTTCTTTTCTCCTCTCTCCACTTGCAGGTCAGAAGATTCTTCACCACAGAAGTGATGTCTTAGAAACTGTAGTCCTCATCAATCCCTCAGATGAAGCAGTTAGTACTGAGGTAAGTCAGAAATACTTTGTTGGACATGTCATAAAAGCTCCTTTAAGTGGACACAATGAGAGCATTGAAGCAGATGTAGTTGAGGGGATTATGGAGCATCAGTCACTGCCTCCCAGCTTAGAGACTGCCAAATTCCAATACTATTTTTCAGAGTCTGCTAACACTCTGAGAGCAGGTCCTGATTGTGAGTGAAAGGCTGTATCTGGAATAAATACCGTGGAAAACATCACACATCCCTGGATCTTTTCACTGGTTTCCCAGACTCATGACAAATTGTCAGAGGCATAGGATAGAAGCACAACTCTGATCCCATCATTCCTTTACTCATAATGCATCAAATTCTCTTATTGATACAGTGGAGACAGCTGTGGTGAGGCTGCCTCTGCTTTTCTTCTGTTACACCTTTGTTTGGTAGCTCGGGATGTTTATTTTACATATGAGGAAAGTGCCTGAAGGTGCCAAGGGACAAATTTGAGTCTTTGAGAGGAATTGCCAAATATGTGATGGTGACTAGGTTGTGATGGTGATAGAGGTTGATCTATCTGTCCTTCAAAAAGCGCGTGATATGATCAGTGAGCTCTGGAGAGTGTCCGCAAAACAACTGCCAATTCCTTATGAACTCAATGGAGTCAAAGAACTGATTGTGTAGCTCTAAGACAAAATTGCTATTTTTAGCTAGTGAGACTGAAGGTTGAAATAACAGGGATAATTGCATTGCTGATCTATGATGGGGACCACTGCCACAGTCTCATTTCTGTTGAGAGACGAAGCAGTTCTGCTGGTGGTAGCTGGTGAGAAAACTATTTTGCTGCCAACTGTTAAGTGATGTTGAACACAAACAGAAGAAAGGACTCTGAAACAAATGAAATTTCTGAAGTTGTAGTAGTTTAAAACACCTAAGTTAATTGCAATTTATTTACTAAAATACAATGCATGAAAATCTCATACAAGCCATTAGAGGTGCTTGGTAAGGACAAGGGGGTTACCAGAGTAGCAGCTCTCTATGCATTCATTTAGAATAAAAAGCTATCAAGTGTGTGCATGTGTGGAGGGGTAGAAGAGCTGAAAAACTGCCAAAAGCAGGGAAATGCTATTTCTGTTACTGTTGCTTGTCATTTCTTTGATGGATGACTACATAGAAGAACATGATCTGACACCAATTAATGACTTCAGAACCCTGGGCTTACTCCTTTGGCTCAGGAAAATGTTTGCCTGTGTTACTGATAATTTCATCTCACTAGACTGTGGGAGGCAATCTTTACTTTGCTTTCATCCTGCCAAACTGGTCACAGTCAGACGTTACAAGATGAGCTTTAACTTGGCTGGCTAAGCAAGGCTCTGAATAGACACAATCCAGAAAGACACAATCAGAAAGAGGTGCCAGAATTAAATCAGAGCTTGGAGTAGACATTCTCTGTTCACTATAGCAAATAGAAAACTTAGCTTCATATACTAGAGATTTCCAGAGTGCATCTGGGGGAGACAGATATACCATGAAGCTCAAGGAGATATACTGTAACTTCACCAGAAGAGGAACTTCAATCTACTCACTCAGGTAAAAAACGAAACAAACAAACAAAGAAATAAAAAATAAACCAAAGCCAAACAGCAGCAAAAAAAAGGAAAACCAAAACAATAAAAAAAATTTTAAAAAAAACCCAGAAAGAAAAACAATATTCCTTATAATTTGGCTGTAAATAGCCATACCTGGTGGCAGTCTGAACATGGTTCTGCCTGAAGCTCCTGTCATGTTCCATCAAATGCCAAAATACCTCCCATAAGAGAGACGCCCAAAGGGAGAGAGATTGTTGTTTCCCAAGGGAAACAAGTTTCTGAAACCCGGATGAACATGTACTTCCTTCTGTAGGACGTCCCCACTCCATTGCTTTAATGCTGCTGTACCATAAGTCTGGGAAACCACAGATCTGCTGATGTGCACATCTCTGCACACACTCCCTGTTAACCTCTATTTTGATTGAGGCTACATCTTGCTGTACACTTCCTCCAACCAGTTTTGAACTTTAACCAATGGTGAAACTGAATGTCATCATCACCTTGCCAGAATTTCTTCTGAAATAGAGTGGTCTTGAAATCAGGAGACAAATTTTTGGTAGTCCTTCAAAAAACCTTATTTGTACTGAGACACATAATTTATGTGTGTCTTAAGGTCTTCCATGTGTACACATTATGCTCTGTAATCTGCAAATATTTATTTACTTTTTTCTTGGCATAGTTTGCTAGTTCTGCAGAATGTACTTTATTGTCAATTAATAAAATAGATTGAAGGGGGATTATATGGTAGTCACATATCAGTGATTCACAAGTCAGGAAATAGTTTTACTGTTGGAAAACCTGGTGAGTTTACACAAAAGCTGTCAGGCTGATGAGGACTGCTGGCAGTGACAAAATCTTAGAAGAGAACACCAGTTCTGATATTGTTTTATTACAGGGAAAACAGAGAAGATTTGAGCAATGCACATCAGACAGATGTCTACACTTATCTATCTTTTTGTCTGAAATAGAAATAGATACACTCAATACATACATGATATTTCTGAATTTATAATTATTTAGTGCAATTAGTGACAGATCAGCATTAGTCCTACATGTAAGTAAAGGAACTTTCTGCTGCTCAACATCAGGATTACTTAATAAAATAACAGTGAAGACATAATAGAGCTGGGATCTTCTTTCAGATATGTGCTCTCCGGTGTCTGTTTTGTAATCATACTGAAAAAAAATGAGTTGTTCAGCAAAGATTCAGGTTAAGTCTTCCTGGCTCAGCCTCCCAAGCATTAGCAAAAGTTATTTAGAACAACTGATTGCTTAACAATTAGTATAAACCTTGGAAGGAATATTTTGCTAGGAGACTGTGTTGATTGTGTCATCTCCTTGGAGATGGATCTTGGATGCAATATCATGTGGCGTTGTCCCACATGGACTCTACTCATTTGCTCGTTTAGTTTAATATGTGGATATCCTTGTTCTGGAATCACTATTCTGGTTTGATTTAATTCTTCCTTAATAGAGGAATTAGTGCAATTGAAATTCATAGCTTACCATAGGCTGAATTGGTTTTTCAATGTTTGGTAAGACTTTTGAAGTATTTGCGAAGCATTTATTCAACAGTATAGAATCTTATACAGGTTTTGTTTAATTTTGGTCCTAAATTTAGAATATATGGATTTTGCTTAGCATGCAAGTAAATATCCCCCTTGGGAGTGGTAAACAAGAATGATTAGTAGCTGTAGTGAGGGTCAAGTAAAGTAGCAAACATCTGCTCTTAAATAGTTTACCAAGGTTGTCCTGATAAAATGATGTAAAAATATACCAAGAGTTATACTATGAATATGTTGTTGAAAAAATTATGCCTTCATTCAAGCTGTATTCTGTTTTGCTCCTTGCTGTTGTTCCCTGTCATTAATTTGGTTGATTCTTCAGACTTTCTTTCTGATTGCATCTTGCCTCTCCTTTTTCTCTTTTCCCTCCTTTCTCATTGTCTTTTGTAAACAGCACTATAACTCCATAATCTTTTGACAGTCCTGCTCCAGACACTGGTTTTAAATTAGGAGAGATAAACTGTGTGTTCTCAGTGAAATATCAAAACACATGGTTACTCCCATTATTGATGTGTTTCTCTTCTTCACTCTAGGTACGCTTAATGATCACAGATGCTGCAAGGCACAAGCTGCTCGTTCTAACTGGACAGTGCTTTGAAAACACAGGAGAACTCATTCTTCAGTCAGGGTCCTTCTCCTTCCAGAACTTCATTGAGATCTTCACAGATCAAGAGGTGTGTTTAGAAAAGTGTCTTCCATGCATTGTTATGTGATGGTAGAGATTTCTAGAAGTCTAAGAATGGCTCTCTGTCTTGTTAGAGTTAGCATAGGCAGCCTGATGCTGGTGCTGTTTGCTCTTTTATTATAGGCTTTCTTGCAAAGTATTTATTTATTTTACTGTAGATTGTAAATTGCTCAACAAAAACATTAAATATTAATTTGGGAAATTAAATTATAACTTTCAGAATGAGAAAATCAAGGAACTTTCAACGGAGTTGAGAGAAGGAGAATAATGAAATTATCTTTTGAAGGAGATAATACTGTGTTTAAAATACACAGGTTGTCCATCTAAGGTGCACATACAAAGCACTCAAATTGAACTTGATACCAGGTTCTTGTTTGCAAGCAGCTAATTAATAAGTGGCATTAATGAGACGGAGGGTGACTGTTAGAACAGCTATATTTTTTTGCACCATCTACCTGCTTTACTTTTTTATAGTAGTGTTTAAAATATGGCCAGTGAATCTGTAAAACTTGTGATTTCTGCATACCAAAAAGAAAAGCATGAAGTGTACCAGTATTTAATGCCATTTGTTTCATGACTTGTTTCTTTGCTATCTTCCTTAATGTACTGTGTCTGAAAGCTCCCATAGGGCAGGAATCCATAGTAAACAAGCTGTCATACTTAATTTGGCTGCCATGTAAAGTATATACTTAAATAAACTGTATGGCTGCATCCATAGGAATTTAGTTTACAGTGTTAATTAGGAGCATGTCAGTAGACTGAGGTTTCAAAGTTCAGCACTGAAGCTGCATAGTTTGCATGAGCTCTAGTGTGACCGTATTGTATCCATGTGATCTATTCTCAAAGCCTCTTTGTTCAGCAGATGATTGGGGAAAGACCTGGTTTACTGCTTTCTGAGACACACCTGAAGCCTAAAATTCATTGGCACTTCTCAGAATTACTTTTCTACAAAATTGCAAACTCAAACTCCTTGTGTCTCTGTCTAATTAGCAACACATAATTGCTTTATGACTACATGCAAAACTAGGGGCAGATGCCACTATTACCATTAGGAAACAAAAGTGTCGGTTGGAAAGTGGAGGGATGGGGGTTGGCCATGAGTTGCAGGTGCTGTGGGATTGCTGCAGTAGTGGGTTTGCAGGGCACACTCCCATGGGCTGTGAGTAAGGCTCATTTGGCTCATCTCTGTGGCTGGCAGTGTGCTCACCAGCTGGCATGGCTCTCAGCAAGTGTTGACTTCCAGCCTGTTGTTTCTGAAGCTTCGGGGTCTCAATGTGTCTGCAAGCGTTCACAAAACCAAAGAAAGATCATGTTTGCCATACTGCAGTTCATGTGTGAAACATTTTTTAAAAATAAAAAAAAAATAATTAGAAAGAAAGGTCTAGAAAAAGTGGTTAGTGGTTTTCTATGTGTTAACGAGATGAAAGAATTATTGTGCTGTCCTGATCCCAGTGGACTTGGCAGTGCCAGATTTACAGTTGGACACAATAATCTGAAGTGTCTTTTGCAACCTAAGCAATTCTATTATTCTATAACTATGTAAGATGGAGTTGGTACTTCTGGCCTCTTCCCCATTTTACTTCACTGGCCCAAACCTGAACCAAGGTCAAAGAATGTGCTTGCAAATATGTAAATAGACTTAGGGAGATACTTGTATAAAGTCTAATTCAGAAATCCATCTCTAGCATGTAGAACTCCCTTCAGGCAATGCCTAAAAGTAGGATTTTCAATTTCTTCTATGCAGAAGGGTATAAAATGTCCCATACTCCTGCTTCGGCAAAACCAGCTAGAACAGGAAAACCTTTCTTTGTACCTTTGTGGTGCAGAGTAGGAAGTAATATAGTACTTTTTCTGAGCAGCCAACTTGCTGTTTGTTTTCACTAGCTGTGACACCTATAAAACCTAAGGATTCCTCAACAGATGTCTTTGAATGTTCGAAAAGACACTCAGGTTTACAGGTATATTTCTTTGCTCACAGAATGGCTTTGAATTTGGAGAAGGAGTGGCTACAACTCTTTGTTACTGTCTATCCCTAGTGTCACCACTTGAAATGCAAATCCATTGATACTTTTTCTGAGGCATTTTTCTGAACTTGCTATTCCTAACAGTTATGACCTATGTCTGGGATAATCTTTCTTCAAGTTTTCATCAGCCTGGGCTACCAGTGGCTTAACACTGTCTGCTTATGCATGCCAACTTTTAGGAGGAAAAAAGTCAGAATTTAGAACTATGAAGCAGAAATCCAAATATGGTATAATATAAACTGGAGAGGACTAACTCCAAACCTTGACACAGTTTAGTCATTAGCCCAGTATGTTATCATATGATTTTTTAAATCTAGACAGAAAATTGGGCCTTTATGAGAAACAGTCTGTACTCAAGTTTTATTTCCTTTTGTCTACAACAGACTTGGATTTATTCATTCAGAGGACGCAATCTTTTACTACAATTGGCTCTCCCTAGTAATGTATTTTCAACCCTGATCAGAGATGTAAGGAGTACACTTGAGATCCTAAATCCATTTCAGAGAGCTGTCATCTGTGCTGCCCCTCTTTTCTTAACTCTGCAATAAACAAAAACAATGGTTCCCCTATTGTCCTTATCTTTCATCCTTTTCAGCCTTTTCTCCATTTGTTCTTTTGGCCTTGTTTTTTCATTTCCTGTCATTCAGACAGGGTCATGTCTGACATATGGGTGTGATTTACTTATACTCCTATCAAGTGGTTTGATAGTAATGACGGTCGTTGACTCAATAACAATGATACAGAAAGGTAGAAAATATATATTTTGGGCTTTATTTATCTATTAGTTGGATTTTTTTTCTTTTTTTTATAACAGCCATTGCATCTTTGTTGAGTTCTATTTTTGGTAAATGCTAGAAATAAGTTATGTAACAGAAAGAAAAAAGTCAGACCTACACACAGAGAAGCCCACAGAGATTTAACAAAATCAAACATCATTAATCTTTTATATATTCATTTCCTCTGTTGATACAGCTTGTGATCCAAGAATTTCCAGTTATTCAGCTGTAGTGTTATGTATATCATCCTTATGAAAACTATTCTTAAAGCTTGAACTGTCAACTGAATCTCTGCAAAGAAGGTTATGCTTTTTTGCATGATGATATGCTGGCATGTTTTCCACTAAAATTTTATGTTTGAATTACTTCTTCATAGATGTTTGGTGGTGCCTTTTGTTAAGGGCAAGTAGAACAGAAATGAGCTACATTTAACTTAATTACATTAAAGTTAAACAAAAGTCAAATGAAAGTATCTGTGGAACTGAGATAAAGTAAAATATGTAATACCTTTTCATGTTTGTGTACTTATCTGGGACCATCAAATACTGGTTTTTTAGTTGAGACTGGAATAGAAAACAGCTGTTCATACTCTCATGGAAATTGTTATTTTCTGTGCCTTTATTGCAGCAGCTGGTTTTGGTACTAGAATGTTAACTAATACTGTCAAAATTAATGGAATTGCTATAGATTCTAAGTTTTGTGGTCCGTGAGTTTTAACTCAAACTAGTAGCGAGCATTCTTAACCCTATTATTTTTTCTGGATCTTTCTTTGGCTCTGGACCTTGTAATCTCAGAAATACAAAACTGAGAATCATTGATTCATAAACTTGTTAAGGTTGGAAAAGACAAATTCACAGAATTGTTCAGGTCGTGAAAGATCTCTAAGATCATCAAGTCCACCCCTTACCCAAGAGTGCAAAATTCAACAGTAGACTATGCACCCAAGCACCACATCTACACATCTTAAATACCTAGGGATGGTAACTCAACCATTTCCCTGGGCAGCCTGGTTCAGTGTTTAACAACCTATTTGGGGAAGAAATTTTCTCTCATACCCAATCTAAACTTCCTCTAGTGCAATTTGAGACAATTTCCTGTCATCCTATCACTTGTTAACTTGGGAGAAGAGATCAAGCCCCACCTGGCTACAACCCCCTTCCAGGCAATTGCAGAAAACAGTAAGATCCCCCCAAGCCTCCTTTTCCCCAGGCTAAACAACCTCAGTTCCCTCAGTTGCTTCTTATTAGACTTGTGCTCCAGACCCTTCACCGAGCTCTGTTGTCTTTCTCTTGACATGCTCCAGCACCTCGATGTTTTTCCTGGAGAGAGGGGCCCAAAAACTTACAGCTGTTTCCACTTCTGAAGTATTAACTCATTTCTCAATCATAGAATCACGGAATCATTAGGTGTAGAAGGGACATCTGGAGATTATCCAGTCCAACTCTCCTGCCAAGGCAGGGTCACCCAGAGCAGGTGACACGGGAACATGTCCAAGTGAATTTTTAATGCCTCCAGAGAGGGACACTTCACAGCCTCCCTGGGCAGCCTGTTCAGTGTTCTGCCACCCTCAACATAAAGAAGTTCTTCCTCATGTTGAGGTGGAACTTGTTGTGTTTTAGTTTATGGCCATTGCTCCTTGTCCTGTCGCTGGGCACCACTGAAAAGAGTCTGGCACCATCCTCTTGACACCTGCCTTTGAGATATTTGTATGTATTCACAAGATCCTCTCTCAGTCTTCTCTGGACTAAACCGGCCCAGCTCCTGCCTTCTCACCTCGTAACAGTCTGCTGCTCCAGTCCCTCATCATCTTAGTGGCCTCCACTGGACCCTCTCTAGCTCTTTGTCTTTTGTGAACTGTGGAGACCAGAATTGAACACAACACTCCAGTTGTGTCCTCACTGAGGCTGAACAGAGAGACAGGATCATCTCCCTTGTCCTGCTGGCAACGGTCTTCATGGTGAAGGAATGGTACTGGCTTTTCAGAAATGGTATCCCCTGCGATACCATTGACCCTCTTGGCCACAGAGACACATTGCTGGCTCATAGTCAACTTGTTATCCACCAAGATTCTCAGGTCCTTCTCTGCAGAGCTACTTCCCAGCAGATCAGCCCCCAGCCTGTGCTGGTGCCTGGGGTTACACCTCCCCAGTTGCAGGACCCTACACTTGCCTTTGTTGAGCTTTATTCTCTACACCCAATTCTCAGCCTATCAAGGTCCCACACAACAGCAGCCCAGCCTTCAGGTGTATCAGCCACTCCCCCCAGTTTAGTGTCATCAGCAAACTTGATGAGGGTCCATTCTATCCCTTCGTTCAGGTTGTTGATAAACAGTTTGATTAAGACTGGATTCTCCTTGGCTGATCACAACTCTCTGAGCTCTGCCATTCAGCCAGTCCTTGATCCACCTCACGGTCTGTTCATCTAACCCACATCTCCTGAGCTTACCTATGAGGGTGCTATGGGAGACAGTGGCATCTCATCAGGACCCATGGATTTATGCACGTTAAGTCTGCCTAGCTGATCTCTACCCAATCCCTTACAACCAAGGGAAGTCTTCCTTTCTCCAGTTTCCGTTATCTCGAAGGTCTGAGGGCTGGCCTTAGCAGCAGAGACTGAAGCCAAGAAGGCATTCAGTATTTCCAGCTTCTCTAAGTCTTCCAGGACCAGGACACCAATCTGATTTATCAGTGACGCCACATTTTCCTTAATCATACTTTTGCTGCTGATGTGCTTGTAGGAGCCCTTCTTGTTGTCCTTGAAATCCCTTACCAGACTCAATTCCAGGTGGGACTTGGCCTTCCATGTTGTGTCCCTGCATGCTCTGTCAATGTTCCTGTAGTCCTTCCGTGTGGTCTGCGTCTTTTTCCACATCCCGTAGATTTCTTTTTTCTAGTTTAGATTTACCAGAAGCTCCCTGCTTATCCACGCAGGTCTCCTGATCCCTTTGGCTGATTTGTTGCTTATGGCAGTACTGTGGCCTTGAGCTTGGAAGGACGCTTGAGTATTGACCAACCCTCTTGGGCCCCCGTATTTTCTAGAACCCTAAACCATGGGATTCCTCCAAGTATTGTTTGAAGAGATCAAAACTAAGGATTCTAGTCCTGGCTTACTGCTTTGCTTCCTCCTCACAGGATCCTGGGTTCCACCATCTCATGGTCACTGTTCTGAAAAACTCTCCTGCAGGCAGTCTTCATAAATCTGGGAGCAATACTGGCTTTTTAGGAGCCAAACTGCAGAAAGACCTGCAGTAACAATAGTGTGGTGGAATATATCCCATGAGAGAAGGAGACAGGATGGCAGCTGCCCCTGGGGGGATGCTGTCCTCTGTGTTGCAGTTACTCACTGCCTGTTAAGAGGTTGTGCTTTGTCCTGTAGATATTTAGCTATCTCTTCTGGGTGGACTGGACCAGCAGGTAGACTCATGAGTCCATGGTAGAGATAAAGTGGCAGCTCAGGCTGCATTACCCTCACAGTCCTCATTCCCCTCTCAGTATAAAAGTTTGTACCATCCTTGATAAGGATTGGAGGAGCAGGAAGGAGGTTGCGTTGGATGCGTTTATCCTTTGGGCAGTACTGATCAGAAATAAGGTCTTCCTTTTTATTTTAAAATATGCAGCAGTAAACTAATTATGGTAACAGGTTACTTTAGCTTCTAGGATGGGGACTCACCACTGCAGAACCAAATGAAAAAGTTTTATCTATCTGATCAGGAAATACGTGTTGACATTATTGTCACTCAAAAATGAATTTGTGTGCATTTTCTTGTATTTTTATTTTATAACCCTAGATTGGTGAATTATTGAGCACCACACACCCTGCCAACAAAGCCAGCCTAACTCTTTTCTGCCCTGAGGAAGGAGATTGGAAAAATTCCAACCTTGATAGACACAACCTTCAAGACTTCATAAATATTAAACTCAACTCAGCTTCCATATTGCCTGAGATGGAAGGACTCTCTGAATTCACAGAATATCTCTCAGAATCAGTAGAAGTGCCATCACCTTTTGACATTTTGGAACCTCCAACCTCAGGAGGTTTCTTGAAGCTCTCCAAACCCTGCTGTTATATTTTCCCAGGGGGAAGAGGGGACTCTGCATTGTTTGCAGTGAATGGATTCAATATGCTTATCAATGGAGGATCAGAACGAAAATCTTGTTTTTGGAAACTTATCCGGCACTTGGACAGGGTAGATTCCATTCTGCTCACTCACATCGGAGATGACAATCTGCCAGGAATCAATAGTATGCTTCAGCGAAAGATAGCTGAACTAGAAGAGGAACAGTCTCAAGGGTCTACTACCAACAGTGACTGGATGAAAAATCTGATCTCACCTGATTTAGGAGTTGTGTTCCTTAATGTACCTGAGAACCTGAAGAACCTGGATCCTAATTTTAGAGTTAAAAGGAGTGTAGAAGAAGCTTGTTTTACTCTCCAGTATTTGAATAAATTGTCTATGAAACCAGAACCTCTTTTCAGAAATACAGGAAATACCATTGACCCCATCATTTTATTTCAGAAAATGGGAGTTGGCAAACTTGAGATGTATGTGCTTAATCCTGTCAAAAATAGCAAAGAGATGCAATATTTTATGCAGCAGTGGAGTGGTACTAACAAAGATAAAGCTGAATTCCTGCTACAAAATGGCCAAGAACTAGACATTCCATTATCTTATTTCACCTCTGTCTCATCCCTGATTGTGTGGCATCCAGCTAATCCTGCAGAAAAAATAATCCGAGTTCTGTTTCCTGGAAACAGCACCCAGTATAATATTCTAGAAGGACTAGAAAAACTCAAACATTTAGACTTCCTTAAACAACCAATGGTTACACAAAAAGACCTAACTGGGAACATTGCTAGTCCAGCTGTGAAACAAACAAAATTGAAACAACGAACAGACAGCAAGGAGAGTCTCAAGCCTGCTGCGAAGACACCACCAAATAAGCCTGTCAGAAAGGAATCTAAAGAAGAAACACCAGAGCCTGTGAAGCCTAGTCCAGTACCAGAAAAGCCTCAGAAGCAGGAAAGCAAAGAAAAAGTTTCAGCTAAAAAAGAAAAACCAGCAAAAGTAGAGACCAAACCAACAGTAGTAGAAAAAGACATAGCAAGTAAGGAAGAACAACTAGTAAAATCTGAAATTCCTGAAAAACAAAGTACAGATGTTAAACCGAAAATGTCGAAGGAGAAGACAGTGAAAAAGGAGGTCAAAGCAAAACCTGAAGAAAAGAAAGAGGAGAAAGAAAAACCAAAGAAAGAGGTTTCTAAAAGAGAGGAGAAAACACCCATCAAAAAAGAGGAAAAACCAAAAAAAGAAGAGACCAAGAAAGAAGTTAAAAAAGAGGTGAAAAAGGAAGAGAAGAAGGAAACTAAGAAGGAAATTAAGAAAGAAGCTTCAACAAAAGAAGCTAAAAAGGAGATTAAAAAAGAAGAGAAGAAGGAAATCAAGAAGGAAGACAAAGAAGTGAAAAAAGACATCAAAAAGATTCCTAAAGAAACAAAGAAGACAGCTACTCCTTCAAATGAAGCGAAAAAGCCAGCAGCAAAACCTAAACCACAAAAGAAGGAGGAATCTGCTAAAAAAGAAGCAATACCTGCTGGAAAGCCAAAGGAAAAAGGAAAAGTTAAAAGTGTGAAGAAGGACCTCAAAGTCAGTGGAGCACAAGCTGCCCTTGCAGCAATTGGAGCCACAACTGTAGCAGCTGCAGAAATTGCAGCTGGTGGAAAGGAGCTTGAAGCAGAGAGATCCCTCATGTCTTCACCAGAGGATTTAACAAAGGATTTTGAGGAATTAAAAGCTGAAGAAGTAGAAACAATAAAAGAAACAAAATCTCAAGTTGCACTTATAAAGGATGATCTGAAACTCACTGGCACAGTACAAAAAGAGGCCTTTGAAGTACAAAAAGAAAAACTGGATAATGAAGGACCAGCCGAGTCATCTGATGAAGGCATAACTACCACAGAGGCTGAGGGTGAGTGTGAGCAGACACCTGAAGAATTGGAACCTGTGGGAAAACACAGGGTTGATGACAATGAAAAGTTTGAAGATGAGGGAACTGGCTTGGAAGAATCATCTGAAGCAGGAGATTATGAAGAAAAGGCAGAGACAGAAGAAGCTGAAGAACGAGATGAAAACCAAGCAGAAAAACCACAACTGGATGCCACAAAACCACATATGGAAGAATCAAGAAAAATTACAGGTGGCTCAGAAAAAGCAATGACTCTAGATGCTGACATTAAAGATGAAAAGTATATTGAAAAGGCAGATTATGAGGCATCTGATGAACGGGCTGAAGAAGACAGGGAAGAAGCAATAGAAAAGGCAGAAACTGAAGAGACTGAAGAAGAGGAGGAAGACAAAGCAGAAGACATCAGAGATGAAGACGAAACTGAAAAAACAGAAGCCGAAGAAGATTATGTGATGGCTGTGGTAGACAAAGCTGCAGAATCTGGTGAAGCTGAAGATAAGTATGGCTTACTCATAATTACACCGACTAAACGCTCAGAGTCTCAGTCTCCAGTGATTGAACCAGCTTCTTCTATCCATGATGAGACACTGCCTGGTGGTTCAGAAAGTGAAGCCACTGTTTCTGATGAAGAAAATAGAGAAGATCAACCTGAGGAATTCACTGCTACTTCAGGTTACACACAGTCTACCATTGAAATATCCAGTGAACCAACTCCAATGGATGAAATGTCAACACCCCGAGATGTCATGAGTGATGAAACTAACAACGAGGAAAGCGAGTCACCCTCTCAGGAGTATGTGAACATTACCAAATATGAGACATCACTGTACTCTCAGGAGTTCAGCAGACCTAAACTTTCTCCACTTCCAGATGCTTTTAATGGGTTATCTGAAGGATCCAAAACAGAGGCCACCGAAGGTAAGGATTATAATGCCTCAGCTTCCACCATCTCACCACCCTCTTCATTAGAGGAAGACAAATTCTGCAAATCTGCATTCCAAGATGTACACCAGCAAAGAGAAAGTGAAGTCCAAGGAACTGCCAAATTAGAAATCAAAGAACCCTATCAAGAAGATGATGGAAAACATAGTTCAGCCAAGAGTCCAGCTGACAGTTTGTCCCCTCCATCGCCTGTTGCCAAAACACCACTGAGTGAACGTAGTGTGAACTTTTCACTCACTCCCAATGAGATCAAGGTCCCTTCTGAGTCTGTGCCTGCTGCTAAATTGCCTGATGTACACCAAGAAGTTGCTGAAGAGCACTGTACAAGCCCTGAAGATAAAACATTAGAAGTAGCATCTCCTTCACAGTCAGCTGCAGGTAGTGCTGGCCACACACCTTATTATCAGTCTCCCACAGATGAAAAGTCCAGTCAGCTTCCCTCTGAAACCAGTGAAAAGTCAACAGAAGCTCCTGTTAGCTTTGAGTTCAGTGAAGACAAAGATGAGTCAGCAAAATGCAGAATAAGCCCTATGGATGAGCCTGTGCCAGATTCAGAATCTCCTATTGAAAAGGTTCTCTCACCTCTGCGAAGTCCACCACTGATAGGTTCAGAGACCACTTACGATACATTTTTGAGTGCTGATTTAAAGTCTTCCACCAGAGATTATGGAAGTCCTTCTGAGGAGAAACCTGAAAAAGAAAAATCACCTGTTCAGATGAGCCCAGCTTCTGAAGGAAGCTCAATGGGCCTTTTCCAAGAAAAACAAGATGAAAAAAGCATGGAATTTATGGTAATTAAGGAAAGCTTCAGCCTGGAAAGGAAAATGGAAGATACAGAACCCAGCAGCTCCCAGTCTTCACTGGTCCTGGATGAGCGGAAATTAGCAGGTGATCTCTCACCAACTCAAATAGATATCAGTCAGTTTGGTTCTTTAAAAGAAGATACCAAAATGTCAATTTCTGAAGGCACTGTTTCTGACAAGTCTGCAACTCCTGTTGATGAGGTTGTCGCAGAAGACACCTATTCCCATATAGAAGGAGTAGCTTCTGTCTCCACAGCATCTGTTGCCACTAGTTCATTTCCAGAACCAACTACTGATGATGTATCTCCTTCTTTGCATGCTGAGGTTGGTTCTCCCCACTCTACTGAAGTTGATGATTCCCTTTCAGTGTCAGTTGTACAAACACCAACAACTTTTCAGGAAACAGAAATGTCTCCATCTAAGGAAGAGTGTCCAAGGCCCATGTCGATTTCTCCACCAGATTTCTCACCTAAAACTGCAAAATCAAGAACACCGGTGCATGATCACAGATCTCCTGAGCAGTCAGCTATGTCAATAGAATATGGTCGGGAGTCACCTGAGCAGTCTTTAGCAATGGATTTTAGTAGGCAGTCTCCAGACTATCCTGCTGTAGGCAGTAGTATACACCATATATCAGAAAACGGACCAACAGAAGTAGATTACAGCCCTTCAGATATACAGGAGCCTCCTTTTGCACGGAAGATTTCACCTGTGGAGCAGTCATCTTACTCTCAAGACAAAGATATTTCAGAAATTATTTCAGTTTCTCAAATTGAAGCTTCATCCTCAACTTCGTCAGCTCATACACCTTCCCAGGTAGCTTCACCATTGCCAGAGGAAACTTTTTCAGGTGGTGTTCCACCCAGAGAGATGTCACTGCATTCTTCTTTTACCTCAGAAAAGGTGCAGAGCCTAGGAGAAAAGCTGTCACCAAAATCAGACCTATCTCCATTAACTCCAAGGGAATCTTCTCCTCTATATTCTCCTACTTTTCCAGATTCACCTCCTGCAATCACAGAAGCAGTGTCAGCTAGTCACACACCTTTGTTGTCACAACGAGTGTCTTCTGTCAAAGCCTTTGGTTATCAGGAACCTCTAACAAAGCACAGTCCAGAACCTTTACTTAGCCCAGATAAAGAAGATTTAGAGAAAATAAGCAGGTCACCAGAAGAAGTTAGTTACTTATATGAGGCCAGAGAGAAGACTACTAGATCACCAGAGAATATTGACTATTCCTGTGAGGCAGTTGGAAAATCTACTAGATCACCTCAAGCCATGGATTATTCCTCTGAGACAAGCAGAAAAACTACTAGGTCACCTGAAGTCACGGATTATTCCTATGAGGTAACCAGAAACACTACTAGGTCACCCGAGGGTTCAGACTATTCATATGAGATAATTGCAAAAAATATGAGGTCATCTGAAGTCACAGATTATTCTTACCAGATAACAGGGAAAACCACCAGGTCACCAGGGGCCACAGATTATTCCTACGAGACAGCTGGGAAAACCACCAAATCACCTGAAGCCACAGAATATTCCTATGAGATGACTGGGAAAACTACCAGATCACCCGATACTATGGATTACTCCTATGAGACAAGGAAATCCTCTAAGTCACCAGAAGCCGTTGGCTATTGCTATGACACTATTGGGAGAACCACCAAGTCATCAGAGGCCATGGCTTACTCCTATGAGACAACTGGGAAAGCCTCCAGTTCACCTGAGGCCACAGATTACTCATTTGAGACAACTGGGAGATCCACCACTGGGAGGTCACCTGAAGCTACCAGCTATTCCTATGAAGCAAGTGCACATTTCACTCCAAGCAAATCATTAGCAGAATCCCGTCAAGATGTTGATTTATGCCTTGTGTCCTCCTGTGAATATAAACATCCCAAAACTGAACTTTCACCCTCCTTTATCAACCCAAATCCCCTTGAGTGGTTTGCAAGTGAAGAACAGTCTCAAGAACAAGAGAAGCCACTAACTCAGTCTGGGGGAGCTCAGCCACCTTCGGGGGGAAAGCAGCAAGGGCGGCAGTGTGATGAAACACCTCCCACATCTGTGAGCGAGTCTGCCCCATCTCAGACCGATTCAGATGTTCCCCCAGAGACCGAGGAATGCCCCTCCATCACTGCAGATGCTAACATTGACTCAGAAGACGAGTCGGAAACCATTCCAACGGACAAGACAATTACGTACAAACACATTGACCCACCGCCTGTCCCGATGCAGGATCGCAGCCCTTCCCCCAGACACCCTGATGTTACCATGGTTGATCCAGAGGCTCTGCCAGTTGAACAGAATTTAGGTAAACCTTTGAAGAAGGACCTCAAAGAGAAGACAAAGACAAAAAAGCAGGGTACAAAGACCAAGTCATCTTCTCCTGTTAAAAAAAGTGATGGTAAATCAAAACAAGTGGCTTCACCAAAGCCAGCTACAAAAGAATCTTTAGACAAAATTTCCAGAACAGCTTCTCCAAAAAAGAAGGAATCTGTGGAGAAGGCAACCAAAAATATCTCTAATCCAGAGGTAAAGTCTCGAGTGGAAGAAAAAGATAAGGACACCAAGAACGCAGCAAATACAACAACCTCCAAGTCAGCAAAGACTGCGACCACAGGTAAAAACAGATATTCCCTAGTGTTATGATTTTCTTAGTTTTTCCAGTGAAGTTAGTTTGCCTTTATGTTAGCAGTAGCATATCCTCAAAGAAAGTCTAGGTTTTGAGTATAAATCCAGCATGTAAATGCCATATTTAAATGCATGAAATTCACTAGTTTTACTTGTACAATATTAGAAAATTGATGTGTCAGTTTGCCCAGAGAGCACATAAAACAGAAAGAACTTTATACAAGCTGTCTAAACAGGTAATTGCCTAATAGAATTACAAGTACTTTTGCAGGTGAAGTAAAATCAGTAGCAGAGTAGCCCTTTATTAATTGTGAGAAATAAGTAGACACAATTCTCTCTAACATAAATTAATGCAATTTAATATTGTGGCAGGCAAAGTCACTATCTGCCTTTGGATGCTCTCATTACTTTGCTGGATTGATTTTAAAAGGACCATTTAAAAAAATTTCACATTAATAAAAGCATTTTGAGTGAACTAAGCATGTACATCACATAATCTGGTTAAAGCCTTATGCCATCAGTGATGACTAAATACACAGAAAGCTAATGTAATTTTGCATGTCTGTTATATATTCTAAGTAGTAATAAAATACGAATTAGATTACTGAAGGAGGCATTGTGCTAATCCGTTGTTTCCGGCAGACCTTGTTAGGGAGTGTTTGGGGGATACTTTGATTTTTCTGTTGTGAGGGCTGATGTTCTGTTGAAAGCTTTTTTACAAGGAGCAGGTCTAGGATTCAGTACAAACAAACCAGCATTCAGCTGTGCTTAGCTTCCCCATTTTTAGTAGTCAACGGTTCCTGTCTCACATCTTTGTTTGCATCTCTGTTAGAAGATATGTTTCAAAGCAGCAATATAGTTTCTCAGGCTGTACATTTCTCCAGCACTTCAGTTCTACAGCAAAGTCATTAGGCATACTTCTCAGGTATGTGCTGGAATAATTGGTAATTTGGTAAATAATTGACATAGAAGTGTAAAATGTAGCAATGAGTATCTTATTGAGTGTTGGTATGCACAATTCAAAAAGATACATCAGAGATTTTTTTATCATGAAAGATCATAAAGTATTTTGTAACAAAACCAATAGTAAAAACTCTCTAAATCAGGAAATCTTATCACTTCATTTGGTGTATTGCCTATGGTGAATGGCACGACATGCTAGACAACTGTAAGCGAGTTTGCTGGCCTTACTCTGTTTGACCCTAAATTGAGTGTATTGCTCAGATAATTGTTTACCAAGCTCAGTCAACATGAGAAGACTAATAAACCATAAATTTTGAATATCTGGTAAAATTACTGGTTGAATCCCAATTTTTAGTTCACTCCATGATCCTGTTTATAGCAAAATACACAATTTTTTGTATGTTACTTTTAATGTGTTGAAACGTTGTACTTCCTTTTGACTGAAGCCCTTCTTAGAACAAGTACTATACTTTGTACAGCAGCAAAGAAATGCTTCCCTCTACTTTTTGTGATAAGTGGCTAATTAGTGTATGCAAATAAGGACACAGCAGGCAAACAAATACTAGATTCTGTTCCCTAAATTGATTTATAACTTTCTCCTTCCAAATTCCTCCTTGGCCCTCTTTCTGCTCACATGTAGTAGCTTCCTGATGCTTCTGTAAGGCAGCCTGAGCATATCAATAGCTGTCATGTCTTGCTATGTACCTCAGATTTCAGGACTGCTTCAAATCTTCATGGGTCCCTGTGTGACACTAGATTTTATAATCATTCATACCCAAGACTTACAGAAAGCTGCATTTCTTTACCTGGAAAATAATACCACTATTTGTTGAATGGTAATTTAATAATCACAGCCCTGCATAGTAATTGTTGGATCATAGTAGTATATTACTGGGAAAGGTTCAGCCAAAGTTTTATTACATGGTAGTGATTTTTTATTGCATTAAATAGTTTCAGTTGTTCAGGTTTTTCATCCCATTACAATCATAACTGGGGTACAACAAAGCTGGAACATGTCATTAGATGTAGGAGGGTAATGCCATAATTAGACACATCTCACCTCAGTGGTTATAACAATAATTAATAAAGGCAAGCTTTTAACCAGCCTGTGACATATTCTTTTGTTGTTTGGTTTCCAAAGGACCTGGGAATACTAAGGTGGCAAAATCTACAGCAGTGCCTCCGGGACCTCCAGTGTATTTGGATCTGGTGTACATTCCCAACCACAGCAATAGCAAGAATGTTGATGTTGAGTTTTTCAAGAGGGTGCGGTCATCCTACTATGTGGTGAGCGGGAATGATGCTGCAGCCGAAGAGCCAAGCAGGGCTGTCCTGGACTCCCTGCTGGAGGGCAAGGCACAGTGGGAGAGTAATATGCAGGTAGGCTCTTCACTCCTATCTCAGCCTGGAAACTTAACCTTTCTCAGCTATGAGAAACTAGAGCACCTCTGGAGTGGATGGCAGCTGCCAGAGAATGGGGACCTCAGGCTGGGCACCTTGTTTCATTGATGACAAGAGAGGACACGTGTGAAGCACAGAGCTGCACTGCACTCAGCTGTTCCCACATCTCTAGCCCTTGAGACTTGTTCCTGGTTTTTCAAACAGTTGAGAACTGGCTTACAGGGCCAGTTGGCTATTTCGTCTTTTTACTACATCATATGTATGATCTGAGTTTGGCAGTGTTGCATTTTTAAGTAGGGAACAAAAGTGAATGTTTCACACTTTATAGAGTAATTACACGCATTTAGAAACTTCATTTGCCCTTCAATCATGATGAAAAAATAAACAAAATATTTGTCTATAATCTGAAGAGTTACCAATGCAGATTACAACCTGATACTTCTCTGGAAAGCTGCATCTCAGCACCTTACAAAACCAACATTTTTATTTTGATAAACTACTTCTTCGCAGTCATTCTACCTTACATTTTGATTTCCTTTTATCCATCCATTTATTCAAGTATTTATTGCACAAAAACCCACTCTTTCCAAATGGGAAACATACTTGTTGGCTGGGGCTTCTTGTAAAGTCATTTTACTTATCAACTGTTTCTGTAGTCCATTCAATAGGACTTTTATTTTGTGTTGCAGGTGACCTTAATCCCAACCCACGACTCAGAAGTGATGAGGGAATGGTATCAAGAGACCCATGAAAAACAGCAGGATCTCAACATCATGGTTTTGGCAAGCAGCAGCACTGTTGTTATGCAAGATGAGTCTTTTCCTGCATGCAAGATTGAACTGTAAGAACAAGACCGTGCATCACAAGATTAAACTTTGTTTCCGGAAATTCTTCAGTTTGAAAACACCTTTTCTAAAAATTCAACTCATCTATTTCAACTGCTGAACTATATACCTGCCAAATGCTATACTGTGTCACAGTGATGCAAGTCACTAATACTTTTCAGTCTTTGTTGATTGCTAAGGGAAATAACAGTCTTCCCATAGTAGAGTACAATATACTACAAAACTACAGATCCAGTTGCATCTCTGCTGAACATTTTGAAACCATGCACTAGCAACCCTAACAGACTTTTGCCAGGTAGAGGCATTTGACCTCTAAAGAAACACAAAGAGTGAAATAGAGAGAGGGGTAGGAGGAGAAAGTAGTAAATTATTAGGTCTGCATTAGTCTCATGGCAATAGATGTATCGCTTAGTACAGTCTGCTTATGTTCTCACATAAGAAGAAAGTTTTAAATTTTTATCAATCTGAGCTATCACTATGGGGATCCTTTTTTTAAAGAATTAAGTTAGCTCAAAAATAAAAAGAAAGAGAACGTAGCTAGGAAGGGATGTATGACCTAATCACTCATCAGCAGCTTTCCACTTTAATTTGAACTCTGCATACTGACATACTGTAACAGTCATAGGCCAAATATGCACGTAGTCTGCACCCCATCCAGAAGTCTAAAACGTTTCTTACAACATGCAGAATTGTTGGTCTAAGGCATGCTTCCAGCAAAAGCCCACTCACTCCAGCCAGAACTGACCAGTCCACATGCTTGAACACCCATGTCCACTGTCGATTAACTGAAGCAAAATACCAAAGCAGTTGGGAGTACATACAGTAGACAATTTGCCTTAGAAAGTGACTTGAATGTACAAAGAAACTCGATGCACTTATTTTTTAATGCTGAGACAGCAAATTTATAAAACATCTGTGTAGGATCATAGTTACACCAGTAAAGAAGCGTGAGTGTGCATGTGTGGTATTAGGAATCTATCTGACTGGTCAAATGGTTTGGTGCTATGAATTACGTACGTTAGTTACGTGAACACTTCATTGATGCACCTGGACAGCTCAACAAGGCAAGATGAGCTTTTTTTTGAAGGCTTCTTTCGTACTGTGGAAGCAAGATTGAAGTGGTGTCCAGTATCAGAGTTACAAAACTTAGTGAAATATTCAGAATGATGAAAAAGGTTACCTGTGAGCCTGTACAGTATTCAGCCTTCCTTTGTCTTACCTTATTTTATTTGTTTAATTTAAGAGTGAACATGGGAACAAATGTACAGAAGCTTTTCTTTTTAGTGCTGCGTGAACTTTTAATACATGATTTGTAACAAACATTTTCATTTACAGGTAAATGCAAAGAGAAATTTTTCAGGTGAAGGCAATTTTTTAGTAATTTTGTAAGATAAATGAGTAGTGTAGTTTAAGATGCTAGTGAGAATGGATATTGAGGTAAAATTTATTGAAAACAGTCAACTGCCAGTACCTTTCCTAGGAGAGGGGAGTGGAAGGGTACCCTGGTTGTAAAATTACTCTGTTGATGATGACAGAAAATAGGATTTGAGAAGCTGATTACCAATACTTACAAGGTTGTAACCTACATTCTCAACCCTCACAAGATCTTGAAAAAGGATAGAATAAGCAATAAGCTAAAATAAGTCCCTTCTCCTCCCTTTTCCTTCCCTTGCTTTCCTTTCCCTTCCCTTCCCCTTTCATCCTTCCTCTATTCTTTCCTTTCCTCCTTTATGCCGTTTTCCTTTCCTTCTACCTCCTCTTCTCATTTCCTCTTTTTTTATTCTTTCACTTCCTTTCCTTTTCCTTTCCTTACCTTATCCTTTACTGTTTTTTTATTCTTCCTTCCTTTTCCTTCTTTGTGTCTCCCTTCCTTTTCTTCTCTAGACTGCTTGTAGAGGAACAGCACCACTGCTCTGTGATTTGAGACAGTTTGGATATTTCAGTCTCAGAAGTTTTACCCCAATTAAAAGAATCTTGTTGCATTGCAGAACGTCTGCAAACCTGAATTTAAGAAGGTGTAAGGCCTCCAGCATGGAGTTATGTGCTGGTTGTATGAATCACCATTATGGATGGTATTAAGTTTTACAAGGTAGTGAACTATGACCTCATTTTATTTTCTTTACTTATAATTTATTTCAATTTTACATTGTTAGGATATTTTTGTTTAATAGGTGTATGTTTGCACTCCTGATTTTTATGAGGGTTTTTTAATACTGGTTTAGGGTCTTCTAAACATGGGCTCCTCGTGCCCATTTAATGCTGTGAATTACTGTTTGTCAGTGGTTGGGGTTTGATTTATTTTTAGTGTCTTCTCCCTTTTTTAGGTCTCTCTAGCAATGCTGTTTTATTTATTGCTATACCTTTTAAGTAGTTAATAACTCAGAGTGACTATGGCACAAAAGGCAGATGGAAATGTATTGTGAAAACAAGCATGTTTGCTGGGCTCATGTCATTCACTTAAAAATACTTTTGTAATACATAGTCTACAAAGATATGGGCAAAATTTTTGGCAAATAGTTGTACTATTTCTACAATTCTCTCTGATTTGTCTACTTTATTGTACAGGTCAGAATTCAAACCTTTTGGGTGGGTGGGAACAGATTTGCTGATTTTCTGACAATACCTGAAATGGTTTGTATCTCTGCTTTGGTAGAAAATTGTTTAAAGTACAGCAGTGGTCTTGTGACTAATCTCACTTATACCATGTACTCCTGTTACTGTCAGGAAAGTTACAGTCATCTGATCCTACTGTAAATTAAATTGGAATCAAGCCTTAAATATGCCCAAGCAAATTTATGATGGCTGAAGCATTTGTTTTACTTCTGAAATAATAATGACAATTAGAGAGTTACAGTTAACCTGAACATGTACATTTGCTTTTTTTGCTGCTACATGAATATTAAAACCCTGGTCTGGCTATTCTGAGGTATTGTAATGCCTGTTCCATCCATTCCCTTCCAAATGGCAGTGGCACCTAGATTCAACACAGCGATGAGCTCCTCCATTGGCTCCTCTTGCCCTTAATGACTTTCCTGCCTGTGGAACTAATCTACCTGTGCTAATCCTAGTACTACACAACTAGTTTAGTGTAACAGTCATCAAAATGTACTGTGTACATTAACGATGAGTGCTGTTGATCAGCATAGATTTCTAGGAGCATGGTTTGTTATTGATTATTCTAATTGTAAAGATTCAATATCTGAGTGCAAAGAACACTCCATTTCAATGATGGTATTACCCATAACAGCATTCCCAGTCATGATCTTTATGCTATTAATATAATGCTTCATATAATTCAATGAAGAATTAACTTTGGGGATCCCATCCCACTCTTGAACTTGGACAGGGCCTCTCTTGCATGCCTTTTCAAAGTCCTGTGGTGGGCCTGACTCATTGACCTCTATTTTCACGCCATCTTTCATAGAAATCACTTTTGATTTTTTTTTTAACTTACTTTACATAATGTGGTGAATGGAGATAACTGTGTATATGAATGTTGGGGTTTTTTTAATTGTCTATGATAGCTTATGCATTTTAGGAGAGTTCTGGTACTCTTTTACTAAGATTTAATAAATTTGTTAATTGAATTTTCAATCCCTCCCAACACAAGCAAATGAGCTCCAAAGAGCACTTGCTGTGCCTTTGGAACATTTCTGTCATGCGCTTCTCTTTGTTCATCTGTCGCCAGAGGTTCTTGCTCAGTAATGATGTTTTTGAGAGAAATAGTAATTTTCTTGGTCTGGATTTACTAGAAGATGAAAAAATATAATGTTTACACTTTAAAGAAACTGTAAGCTTTCATCTTTTCACTTAATAATTGAACAAAACACTAAAAGCAACTAGGGATAAGCATTTCCTAGAATGCAATTATATTATACACCTGGTTTAAAGATGTTTGCTGTCTAAAATTTAAAAAAAAATCTGTTTGTTGTGACTTTAATAAAAAAAACCTAAAAAATTTAAGTAACTAAATAAAACAGTGGCATAAAATATAGAAAGAAAAAAATTTAAGAAGCAGCTTCTCTCTACTAGACTAAGAGCTCCAGATGGCAGGAGCTACCTCTTCAAGACTGGGCTGTAATCTCAACTGCAAAAGACAAAATCTGAAATACGCTTGCACGCATTTGCATGCAGCCATTATCTTCCAAACTATGGAAAGAAAGTCTTGTGGCTGGCTGAGAAGCACCTCACACACCTCCTCTCTCTTGTTCTGAATGGTGTTTGTGTCAGTCTGCAGCTGTGTATGGTATTATGTCTTATAATCCTGCATCACTTCTATTCTATCCAGTCATATCTAATGTAGAAAATTAGTTTCCAGTGAAAGTAATATGTAGTGCTTTTATGATATTTGTGTGCAATATCCCCTCTTCCATTGAGGATATTTGATGTAAAGGAATCAAAATCAGTTCCACAATAAAATACAAAAGTGGTAAAGTGGTGTTGACATGTTTCTTGTCTTTGTGTATGTATGTATTTTTAAGTTTTCGCTTTTTCTCAGTCATGATTACTTACTATATGGGGGTTTTTTCCTAAAGATCAATGATGATTTAAATGCCAGACAAACCCCAATCTCTCTTTAGAAATTGGAAAATAAATGTGGAAGAATACTTTTATCTTATGGCGTAAAACATTACCATGATGTACCATGACATGGCTTCTCTTTGTTATTCTCATTGCTGTATTCCCCAGCAGAATGAGAAAACGCCTCATTTTCAGAAAATACTCATTCAGAGATGATGCCAAATAAAGCTACATGAACCTGAGCCCACTCTGGTTTGGAAAAGAGGTCTTTTCCAAAGTTGTAGCAGAACAACAAGAGTGTTCAGCTGGTCTCCAGTAGACATGGACCCTTCCTGACCATGGCTGCCCATTCATCTTGGTGAGAGGGGACAGAGCATTTGGGGAACTTGAGCCCTCAGTTCAGTTTTTTATACTATAAACATCAGAATTCCTCTACTGCTATTGAGGGATGCTGTAAGGTCAGGCCTTCTGTCCTTGTAGTTGCTTGCTGCTGCAATGCCTGCTGTGCTGAGGTGCAGCAGTCAATGGTGATGGCATGAAAGCAGGTGAAGGTTGGAATAGCAAAATGCAAGGGGTGCTCACTCTCAGGAGAAGCAGAGGTCCTGGGGATTTCCTTCACCTTCAGACAGCAGTCTTTCTTTGCAGGCCCTTAATAATCTCCAAAGTCCAGGGTATTATTTGTGACTTCTTACGGCAATGTGAAATGCTGTACTTGGCTTGAATTGGGCTGAGCACGGTGAAGAAGAGAAAAATGCTGACTAGATGAGGGAAGTCAACTGCTTCAAATCTTATATCCTAAGTATAATTCTGCATATCAGAATCCTGCATCAGGGTTTTCTAAGCTGTTTGGTGGAGTAGTTGATGCTACTTAAAAGATATTGTGCAAAGGAGACCAGGTCATTTACCAGCAGTTGCATAGCGAAGTTCTGGGTTTGCCCAGGTGTGACCACCCACAGTATCTGCGGACAGGGCCAGGCCAGCCTGGTCTGTGGTGTTTGGCTTGCTGCTTCTAGATGTCACATGAAAGCTCCTTTCTTCAACACAGCAGCTGAAAAGTTTTATTTCCACTGGAGTTCTTAATGAACAAATTCAATCAGCTTATGAAGTATTTCAGATTCCGTGGGAACATGGTGGTTCCACAGATCTTTTCAGTCTATATAAAATAAGGAATCTATCTTGTAGTATCCCAGACCTGTAGACTGTTTATTCCTGATTTCTACTGTTCGGTGGATGGGAGGAAATTTTAGCTGTTCATAGTTCCCAGAATGGGGCAAAAAAGAGGTGTTGAGGGATCACTTGATTAACAGCTGCAGAGACATGACATAGATCCAACTTGTGCCCAGTATTGCAACAAAGCTCCTTGGCTTTCTAAAGCGTCTCTGGGCCCATATGTATTGCCCATGGTTTTCATCCAGCAAGCAGTTTTTGACCATTGCCTGCTGCTGTAGTCACTACTCATCTTCCATAGACAGGACTAGTCCACACTAGCACGTACCATCCTCTGTTGCGCTGTGTGTGTCTTCTTTGATGCCATCTCCCATAGCACATTCCTGGAAAAGCTGGCGGCCTGCAGCTTCAACAGGTGCGCCCTTCACTGAGTTAAGAGCTGGCTGGATGGCCAGGCCCAGAGTGTGGTGGTAAATGGTGCTGCATCCTGTTGTGCACTAGTGGGGTGTCACAGGGATCAGTGTTGAGCCCACTTCTATTTAATATATTTTTGTATTTTCTTGGTGAGGGGATTGAGTCCACCATCAGCAAATTTGCAGATGACACCAAGTGGGAAGGGAGTGTCGATCTGCTGGAGGGTAGGAGGGCTCTGGAGAGGGACCTGGGCAGGCTGGATCAATGGGCCAAAGCCAGCAATGTGAGGTTTAACAGTACCACACACTAGGTCCTGCCTAGCACAACTCCAGGCAGCACTCCAGACTTGGGAAAGCGGCTGGAGAGAGGCCAGGCAGAAAGGGACCTGGGGGTGCTGGTGACAGCAGCTGCACATGAGCCAGGGTGTGCCCAGGTGGCCAAGAAGGCCAATGGCATCCTGGCCTGGATCAGCAACAGTGTGGCCAGCAGGACCAGGGCAGGGATTGTCCCCTGTACTCGGCACTGGTGAGGCTGCACCTGGAGTGCTGTGTCCAGTTCTGGGCCCCTCAGTTTAGGAAGGATGTTGACCTGCTGGAGCGTGTCCAGAGAAGGGCAACAAAGCTGGTGATGGGTCTGGAGCACAAAACCTTTAAGGAGCCACTGAGGGAGCTGTGATTGTTTGGCATGGAGAAGTGAAGGCTCATG
Organism: Dasyornis broadbenti; assembly: GCA_013397935.1. Taxonomy (NCBI): domain Eukaryota; kingdom Metazoa; phylum Chordata; class Aves; order Passeriformes; family Dasyornithidae; genus Dasyornis; species Dasyornis broadbenti. Next base: position 30,088 of record VZRN01000750.1, read on the forward strand.
GCAGAGCATATCACTCCCTACAATTCCCTGAAAAGAGGTTGTTGGCACATGGGGGTCAGTCTCTTCTCGCAGGCAACCAGCAACAGAGCAAGAGGACACAGTCTTAGGCTGTGCCAGAGGCCATTTAGGTTGGACATTTGGAGGCGTTTCTTCACAGAAAGGGTGATTGGGCATTGGAATGGGCCGCTTAGGGAGGTGGTGGAGTCACTGTCCCTGGAGGTGTTTAAGAAAAGACTGGACATGGCACTTACTGCAGTGGTCTAGTTAAAAAGGGGGTCTTAGGTCATCGTTGGACTCAATAATCTCAAATGTCTATTGCAATCTAGTTAATTTCTGAGATTCTGTGATTGAGAATCAGCCCAAAACTACCAAAGGCTGTGTAATGCTGAGTGCCCTCATGATATCTGGAAATCTGCTGGTTTTTGACTGTTGTGTTCAGCGTAATTTCCACCAGAAATGAAATCCAGAGGCAAACTACAGAACTAAATCAGCAGGCACTATAGTCTGCACAAGCACTGTTTGCTGGTCCTCATGGATCCTTACGACCTGATGTAGCTGCTTCTCTGCACTTCAACAACTCCAGCACTACCAGACCCAGTGTGAATAGTTGGCAAGGTGGAGGTTGTGCATCTGGTGCCAGCTTCACTGACAAAACAATTGCATGCCATGATTTACACATCATACTGCAGCTTGGCCCATTGCCTGTGCTTGTGAATCCCACAGAAAAAATAATTGAAATATCTGGAACTTATGCCCTAATACAAACAAAGCTAAATATGCATAACAACGCCCATATGCACTAAAGTTACATCTTCTATACCTATTAAGGTCCAGAAGTTAATTTTGATTAAGCTTTTACAAACCTCATTTTATTTTACCTCAGCTCACCTGTGCTATTTTCTTAACAGTTTAAGGTAAACTGAACCACTGAGCCACTTAAATACTTAATATGAAGCCTCCTCCAGAGTGCAGATCAGTATACCCAGGAAGAGTTTACAGCTTCCAAAGATGACATTATAGCAGCAGTTGCCCTGTGTAAGGATCAGAACAGGTTTGAAAATCTCTTTGCCCAAATTAGTTAAGGGAGGAATTGTCAGGATTTGCAATAAGCAAGATATCGTGAAAGCTGAATTTCGTCCTGATAACCTATGCTTGTCAATGGGGCTCTAATTCTAATGTTATTTCTGTGCCTCGGGCATTTGCAATCTGGAATGGATAGAGTGGACTTGAGTTCCTCAGAAAGGTTTAAGAGTAGCAAGACTCAGTACTATGCTATTGCTAGCTGAGTTCAGTGACAACTTCGGTTTCCGTGGGGAGGCTGATCTAGAGTAGGTGGCACAGTTTTCTACCATGTTTAGTATCTTAAGTCACTTTTGAATTAATGTTTTGTCACTAATTCTTGACCTATACTTCATTTTCCACAGTTTTATTTTGAAAGAGTCATTGTCCCAAGTTTAGGTCGTCAGCAGTACAGCAGTAGTTCCTCTTCTACAGCTGAAAAGCCTTTTCCTCATCTCAACATTTCTTATCCTTAAATTTCTGGAAAAGTAGATTTACCTTTACTCTCCACAGATGTGCTCAAAAGTTCAAATATACTTTGCAAGGCTGAATTGTAGTTTGTACATAAACTGATGCAGGAAATCCAGCAAAAGTGGATGCTGTTCAGTGGGAGACACGTTGCATTCCTATAAAGGAGTAGTGCAATTCCCTTTTGTAACTATGGACTCCAGCTACCTGAGGAGGCAGGGGAAGAGAGGACACTTGCTAACCTGTGCCCCAGGCTGCCTTCTGCCTGTCTCAGCAGCACAGTGATGACTGCTCAGGTCAGAAACCCCCTTGTACCAGCCAATCTTCATCTGAAGCTGGCAAACATCATCATCCTCGTCCTACAGTTTTAGGGTGACTAGAGAACTCTGGGATGGGCAGGCAAGCAGCTGGGATGGGCAGGCCACTTAGGGTGGGAGGAGGTGCTTGATACCAGCACTGTGTATAGGACACTGTGCCTGACCAGGTCTGAAAGTATCTTGTAACCTTATCTTGGCAAGGTCAGGTGTTACCATAAACAGGGCCCATCTGTGCAAGGCTTCTGGCAACATTTATTTGAGCTGTCAGGGTATAAATATGTAATTTTCTTCTTGTGAATAATGGATAATGACCTTCAGTGCTTTGCTGGAACTGTTCTGCCAGTAACACTCGTGGGAGGAAGAGTTACATATTTGCTTGCCTCAGCAGCTGCATATTTGGTGTCTGCCGTGGGTTGGAATTGGAATGCTGCTTTTTTTCTATTAAGAGCACCCAAATTCTTACCAACATACCAGGCAGGCTTTGCATTCATATTGGCTTCTGTTTCTTTTGGCTAGAATTGTTGAAGGGTCTCTCCCACACTTGGGAAAACTCGGGAGAGCTGTTAAAACTGTCTGGCATGTGCAAGCCTGGCAATGTTGTACCACATGCACTATCACAGCCAGGTATTATATGTGCTGCTTGTCACAGCTCAGTGACTCCGCATGCCAAAGTACTGCTTATAGCAAAGGGAGATTCTCCCCTGCCTTTAGGTGTAGAAACACCAGGAAAATGAGTAGGAAAACTATACAAAAACTTGCATGAAGAAAGATGCACTCCTGTGATTTAGAAATATACTGACAGGGGAAAAACTGCAATAATAGCTCTAATCCTCATCACAGCTGTAGTCAAACGAAAACAGGATGTGAAGGAACATTTCTAGGAGAGGTCTTCCAAAAATATGAGATAGTGTTACTACTAAGAATGATTTTGGTCTGTCCCCTCCAGGAAATACTTAGCCAGTCCTATTCACATACAGAAAGGTCTAGACAGCTGTCTGAAACCAGAAATGCTTCAAAAAGCTTGAGAGCGTCCTAGTGAGTGAGTGCTTATCGAGTTGTGGGCTTGCATCAAACATCAAATAAAGTACCAGAAAGCAGGGCTGGATGAACTCAGAGCTTTTTGTGTTTGTAGAGCACTAAGCTATTTTTTTTATATGCATATATACGCACATACACATTCTTCCCTTAGCATCAGAGCTCATGTTTAAGCAGCAGCAGATCAAAAGCAACTGTATGACTTCCCTGCCCTCCTCCTTCTAAATGCGGACAGCTGCATCACAGCAGGCGATGGCAAACACAGCAGAGCACACATGGCTGCAGGCATCTGGACAGAAGGGCTTTTGACTACTTGGGGCTCAGTTTCACTCCTAGGTGTTGCTACAAGTGTTCTTCAAACTTCTTTTTTAAGAGTAATTCATCCACCAGGTAAAAAACAGGCTGTGTGTGCAACATGATTTATGCAAGGGGGCAAATAATCAAGTCTTAGTTTTCCTGGAATTGGAAGGAGAAAAGCAGGTAAGTTAAGCAAAGTTAGCTGACATTCTGTTTTTTTCTCATTCTGTTCTATTTAGTACACAGCTACTGTATGTGCCTTCCTGAGGAAGACAAGCACATGCCTGAACAGCACTGGTCTCTGAATTAGCCTGTCTCACAGTTTATCTTACTGTTGACCTTGCTCAAAGCCAGCAGGTAGGAGAGAGCACCCAAGAGGACAGCACCTTCCTGAAACTTCACTTGATAATTCATGTTTTGAGCCTCTTGAGATTCAGCTGTATCTGAGGTCCTCAAACCTCAGTGTGCCTTAGCACTTGTTACCCCAAGCTGCTTGCACCATGAGATAAGGATGCAGGGCAGAGACATGTCCAGCCTCCTTGGAGAAGGGGAACAAATGAATGTGAGACGATACATAGGAGGAACTTGAATGGTATCATAAGTAGGTAAAAAAGGAAACAGCATTGAGGATTGCTGGAGAATTCAGGAGGATGCAGGTACACATGTTGGAAACGTGAGGATTTGCTAGGTGTGAAAACAGTTTGGCTGGAAAAAGCATCAGAGATTGGTTGCTGTTGAGACCATGGTGAAACCTGGGGTGGGGAGGAGCACGATAGCAGGTACTGGACTGTGCAGAAATACTTATCTGGGGCATACGGTGAAGGAAGTCCCAGGTGTGCAGTTGGTCCAGCTGGCAAAATTCTCAAAAGTGGCTTCTCATTCAGAGTGATACCAAAGGGACTGATAAAATGAGAGGGCTTGGCAAGAAATTTGGTTTAAGTCATAAATATTCTGGATCCTCTGCTGTAGCTCTTGGGTTTGGTGTCCTTCATCTTGCCCCAGGAATCTGATCTGCTGCCTGCAAAGCATTTGGTAAAGAAACACCCTTCTCCCAAGGGCAGAGGGGCATACGGGAGGAGATCGGGGTAAAGGCAAAGAAAGGTTGTATCTCCTGGTTTAAGTTTACGCTTTGAACTATGGTCAGAGGATTCCAACCCACACGCCTGGAGAAAAACAAAGGCAACCTATAATACGCAGTAGCAGGCTACTCAGCTCACAGGAGGATTTATTTTCTCCTACTGCTATAATAGTTAAGTCTAAATAAATAGAAGGGGGGGGTTAGTTGTGGGGGAAGTGAAGCCAGCCCTGTGAGACAGCGGGGATATGGCAGCTGGCAGCTTGCTGGAGCTCAATTAGCATTAGCAGCCTGGTATATCTGCCAGCAGGCTGAGGGAGGGAGGGTGAAGGTGCAGCCAGAAACAGGCTCCTTGTGCTGCCAAGAGGCCAACAATAACCAAGAGAAATGTGTAAAATTGTAGTGTAGTGAAGATCCCAAAAATTAATGCCTGTAGACAGGAACTCGTACAGGAATCTGGATGCGGGAGCGATTGGGAACCTCTGGATCTACAGTCCACGTTCTGAAACTAAAGAACTGAAATATGTGGTCACAGAAAGGATACATTCTCCTGTGGCTCAGTTAGGAGCAGCTATGACCTCTTTAAAGCCACCACTTCTAAGAAAATTGTTCTTGATGAGTGTGTTTGGCCTTCTACTCTTCCCTAAGGCTCCCTAGCTTCCCAGTGATCAGAAAGCATTTAGACCAAGAAAGAGAAAAAAAATTTCAGGAGACATTTCTCAAAAGTTGTTCAGGAAAGTCCACTGCTGGACAAGCCACAAAATCATCTGCTTATCTGGCTGGAGACAGCAATCTCTTATTGCTCTACAGGAGAAACTACAGGACTTGCTGACAAGATGGGGTGAAGGAGTGCTAAGTTTCTTGGACATGAAAGAGCAATCAGGCTCTGAGTGTTTGCGGGGAATAAGAAAGGTATCTGGTGTACTTCAGGGATGCTTTCCTACACTTTAAAAAAGTTTCCAGGCCTGCAGCATGTTCTCACTGGATTTAGAGTGGGTTTGTGATGTTTTATCACTGCCAAATAAGACAGATGCACAATAAAACTCGAAATGCTCATTATACCCTGAGGTAAAGCACAGTGAGACAACAGTTTTGTTGCCCTAAGAAGCTGCAATTATAGCAGGACTGTTGCTCAGGTCTCCCTGTTTTAAAGGAACTTGTCCCTCTATGCACTGCATAGAGTTGCTGGCTACAACTGACAATATTCAGTGGGAATGCAAGAAGGGATGGATGCTGATGCATCACAACCATAATCAATGCACTATGATTCCTTCCTCCCTTGCCATTTCCTTGTGCTCCTGTGAATAGCTACATTGTTTTACTGATCTGAAGAATGGGGCATGGGACCGTGAAGGGAATTAGGTCAAAAATGTCATGGAACAGTGCCCAGAATATAAAAGGAAAGTGCACTGCAGTATGAGGTTCCTTGGTGTGTGCCGAGGTGATTGCACATTTCTCTAGTGACCTTAGAAATGGAGAAAAGTAGAACCTGTAAAATCAGAAATTTCTAACATCCTTACAGTAAAGGAACATCTGACTGCATGTACGAGTGCTAACTCACTAGGCTGAAACTCTTCAGTAGTTTTAAAAACTGCGAGAAGTTAGGCTTCCAACTCCATGCATAGCAGCCTGAATTTTCCAAATGGGTTAGGAAAAAGAAAAAAAAACCCAATCAATATATGTTAATCCTCTTAGTGTCTGAAGTTCAGAGTAGCAAAGGCATTCTTTCCTGTGAGAAACCCCTACTGAAACAACCCGTGTTTGAAATTCTTCCCTTTTCCTTTGTTCCACCACCCTCTAGACCTTTCATCACAAGCAAGCTACTCCTTATGCCTTTGTTTCTTTGTGTTGCCTCTATCCCATCTCTTGCCTGGCTGACAGTAGAAGGAAAATACATCACATACAGGATGAAGATTTCTAAACCACATGTGCTTTACTTCAGGAAACAGGTAAGATGGGATGTTTAATTTGTATATAGCAGTCACATACAGTCACACTTGCAGCATGATTGAAGTGAAATAATAATAACAACAGTGAGCACTCCAGCTCACTGACAGAGGAATGCATATCACTGCATCCCTAGTTCCACTACTAAGCAGATGCTTTAGCTAGCTTCCTAGCTTCCATTTCGTGTTTAGCCTGTTCTCTCATCTCTCTCTCTCTCTCAGTGAGAAGTTCTTGTAGTTCTTCCCACTTCTTCAGGTTCTGCTCATGTTTTGCAATGTCTTCCGCTTCACATTCTGGCAGTTTTTCCTTGACAAGTTGGGTGGTCAGGGTTAACAGGCTTTCAGATTCAACCCTGCCAAGAGAATGCAGCTTGGAGAACAGCTCCTGTCAGAAAAAGAGATTTGGTAGGGAGTGTCAAGGAGAAAGCCAGTCAATCACAAAACAATCAGGCACAAAATACTTCTCTATAACCAACATATCACTGATTGAATTTCATTATTATTATTATTATTACTAAACAGGCCAAGTAACTATATCACAGAAAAGTGTTTCAATTGTGGTAGTTGCTACCATTTCTTGAAATGTTAACCTCTACAGTATTTTTCTTTTTAGCAGTAAAACTGAATTAATGAAATTTCACTTTCGTTAACTGCTCACATTCTCCTCTTTTTCCAAGTTCAGTTATCTCGTATTAACGAAGAGCAGCTGACCAGACAACCACAATAAGTATAATTTAAACACTTCGGTTTTGTGTCTTGCCTCAAAACCAAATGCATGATTTCATCCATACCACCTGCATTAGTATCCCTCCCAACAGGTGAGTCACTTCAAATGTTCTCTTTCTAACAGCATACTAAGTAACTCCCGTCGTTTTTCTTCCCAACTTACAGCAATCTGAAGTGTGCCTACACTTATGTAAACTACACAATACTGTTAAGACAAGGGATATTTATTCAGGGATTTTCTACACAGAAACTAAGAGCAGAGCTTCAGTAAGAAACTCCAATTTTCTTTCTGGAGCTTTACTTATCTAGATTTCCTGCAGCATAAAAATGTTAATTCACTTAAGATGATGAATCATCCAGTGATACTATTTCTGGCTTTCTGTAATCTTTAGCTTGATGGCTCCCTAACATTCTGATTAATTGCCTTAAAAGTGCAGATACACAACCAAGGAGAAGATGACACAGCACTGGAAAATTATTTATCCCTTATTCACTCATTAGAGTGAATTATTCACTCACTAGTCCATTTTCCTGATTGTTCTTTTATATAAAACATTTTACTCAGCCCAGCACTTGCAAAAATGTTTAAAGTAAGCACGTGTTCGAATGAAAGGTACATCCATACTTCTTTCATTTGAATGAAACTTATTGTTTTGCATTGCAGGGTAATGGAAAGAAGATGTGGGGATCGTTCTCCAAACAAAATGGCAGTTCTAGAGCCATGCAGATATCCAGACTTCCAATTATCACTGAAAGTTTATGCACTGTGCTGCTGATCCACAGTGCTTCTCTTACTCTAGCTCAAGTTGGCAATAATCTGCAAAGACATTTCCCTCAGCTCCTATTTGGAGGTTGTGTCTTATTCTTAGGCAGGAAACTATTATGTCCCCTCTGAGGCCTCTCCACTTCTCTCTCCCTTAGCCAACACAACTGCAGGCTTTGCTGTGTTTTACCTTGGAGGTCTGAACTGTACACAGAGCAGACTACAGACTCTTTAAAATGCTAGACATGCAAGTCTGAGGGGCTTGGGTGCTTGGTTCTGTCTGTTTTTTTATTTTACGATAAAGAATGAAAACAAAGCCAATGTCTTCAAAGCTAACGGACTAAAACCAAAGTCAATAAACTTATTTAGGTGTATTAGTCTCCATTTTGTTTGAGATCTCAGTAAGTACTCAAGGCATCAGTGAGAAAATTGTACAGCTTGGGTTCGGGGAAGAAACTTGACAACTGTGCTCATGTTTACAGATTAGATATGCAGTTTAAATGTAACTAGTTTATATCATTCACACTCTTCCTATTAAACTCTACCAAGAATATGCTGAAAAGGGGCTGAACTTAAACACATGGAACTGAACTACAGAAAGGCAATAAACTGGAAACGAGTACGTCTTGTCTTCTAAGCCTTTACTGCTATCACTGGTATCCTGGAATACTTCCTGCTCTTCTCTTGCACATTAGTAAAACTAATTTAGGAAAGCAGCAGGCTGTATGTCCCACAGGTACCAGAAGGGTACATTCTTAAATGGCTAAATCATGACTTCTATATGCAGTCTCCAGGGCTCTGCATGCAGACAAGTTAAGGAAAGTGCGCTGCTTTTAGAGAAGGTGTTCCCATCATTTATGTGATAAAATGTTTGCTGCCCACTGCTCATTGACACAGATGGAAGGAATTGCCTGAGGAACACTATACTGAACAGTGAGCCTCAGCATATGGGATCTGAAAACAGGTAATTATAACACAAATGAATGTCAAGGTCTAGATTACAGCTCTAAAGGCTTTTTCTGGAAAGAGCCAAATGCCCTTAAGTCCTGCCTGTTTTAGTGGAAGTAAAGGACTAGTATCCATATGTGTTAGACTTCTTTGCCTTCTTAAGGTACTTCCACAAATGGCTGTTCTGAAGGTTGGTATGAAACAGAGTCCATTCCATAGAATACCATGGAGGAGTATGTGTATGTCTGGAGCAAATCCATATGCTTTTCCTTGCCTTCTGAGGTGTATGATTTGTAAAACAGAACTGGGAGTGCAGGTGGCAGAAGCATTTGTTTTGAACTCAAGGAGAAAGCTTGGGACATACTGGCTAATTAACACAGGGCTGGTCAAAGTACAACTGAATTGTTTTCAGCAGCAAAAGTGCAAACCATGTGCTGGGGTTACACACAACGGGCAGATGATCTGTGCTGGAACAGCAGCTGTGAATGCACACATCACCAGGTTGCTTCAGAGCTGCCACCTTCCCTCACACTTGCATGGATTTCTAGTGCACTACTCTACCCTGAGAACTACACCTGTAGGTGTCCCAGGGTTCAACTGGGAAGACGAACTACTGCTGGCCCAACGGATTTTGAGAGAAGGCTCCGGGAACTCCTTCAGGCTTAGCTGAAATGGCATTCTGACTTGAGAGCTCCTTTTCTCATTCAGACAACCAGAAATTTTGGTTTCTTGATATATAACTACTGTTGGCTGCCTAGATGTCACATGGGGCCTATTTCTTTCTCATATTCAGACTTTCCTGGTGAGATCTTAAGAGTTAAACATTGGGACTAGTTTTTTGGACAAAAGTCACTCACTGCCACACCAGGGAATGTCTGAATAGGGATTAATTATGGAAATTGTGGAAAGGTTGAGCTGAGAAGAAAATTATGCTCTTGGCATTAGTCCCCAACTTGATATTTAGACCTCATTTGGAGCACTCTGCATTATTTTCTTCAAGGCTAGACAATGGACAGACAATGAGAGACATAAAAATGTCTCACTCCCTCTTTCAAAGGGCACTTGTGTTTACCTAATTCTCTGTAATTCATCCAGGCATTAATTACCATATGCTAATCACCCACTGATTCCCAAACACTTCAATTAAAAAGTTTTAACTGCCCACAACGCAAATTTAATATCTTAAGATTAGTGACAAAGTTGTGTAAGTAAAAACTAAAGTAAGGAAAAGCACACGTGTGTGTGTGAGCTGAAATCATAGGATACTAGTTCTTAACTTTTGAAATTTCTTTAGAACAGTCTGTATCCAGCACAACTGCCCAAGGTCACAGCCATCCAGGTGACAGCAACAATAAAAACTTATGGGCTATAGAAAGAGTACTGCTCCTGGAACTATAAACCAGGTAAGTTTCAACCTGAAGTACTTGATTTTTACCACAGTACAAATCAGAGATGATAAAATAAAATTCTCATTTAGCTAATTTATAGCTATGAGATGATCGAATAAAATGCACTCATTATACAGATGTGCCCTAATGAACAGCTGTTTGTTTTTCTTACTGTTATCATCAGCATGATGATCTAAAGGTAAAACAGAAGTGATACAACTCAATTCTCCAGTCTGAAAGTACAAGGTACAACATTCATACACAATTATAACAAACAGAAATGGACAATAAATTCAGGGTAGTTTCACACTTATTACAGTTTATTTTAATGAGCAAGACCCCACACAAGGTCAGATAATGAGTCCATAATGACACACCACTTTTGCAAACAGGACTGGATTTATCATTTTGATGTATGAAAAGTGAAGATAAAATTCCAGCAGACAGACAAAAGACAAGTGGCCTTGAGCATTTATGTCTTTGTAGGCTGCTGCTTCCTGTTTGGAGAAGTGAAAATGTAAGGTGACATCAGTTTCAAAAATGCTAAACTCCTGATGCACTGAAGGGATGTCAGTCTACTAGCCATAGTAAGCTAGCATATTTATTTTCTAGCATGTACCACAGAGATCTACCACAGCTTAGACTATTTAGACAAATTAAACTGTCTTACCTTGAATCTGCTGTAGTACTCAGGTGCTTTAGACTGTTCTGTTTCTTCTGAGTCTGCACACTGTGACTTCTGCTCTAATTTCTTGGCTTCTTCCGCAGATTCTGGATCAGGTTCGGCTTCAATAACAGACTGTAAAATGGTCTCCAGGGCATCAATCTGAACAATCACATTTATCATGGTTAGCATACAATACAATACAATCTAAGTAACACAACTCTTATGTATTCAAACAACTTCATGAATTACTTTGTATTTTGGGATGACTCCTGTGTATGCTAAACAGAAAATCAAATTCTAAAAGGAAATGAGACATATTCTTGGAAGAATTTTGTAATGTGCTTGGGATCTTGGAGTGTGTGGCTCTCATTCACAGTCACTGCACTATTTTTTGAGCTCTGCTATTGGGTTTGTATAGAGATGCACCTCTGCAAGACCCTACTTTTACAAGTTTAGTTGTTCACTGAACAAAGTAAAACGTACCTCTATAAAGAGAGCATTTCTAGGTATTACTAGCATTTACTATTTTTACAGTTATCAGTATGAAGATGGACAGGATCTTCAATGGATCTGCTGTACCAGAGACAGTTACAGGCTTGTTTCAACTCTCATCTATAATCTAAAAAGGAGATGAGGAGCTCCTTAATTTGCCTAGGGTTTGTAAGCAGAAAAAATCACAAGTGTATTAAGCTGAGTTCTTTAGATTTGGAGTAAGAAAGACACCTCCAAAACCACACACCTGAAGAGGTGACTCAAAATGGTGGAAGTCGCCAATGTGACTTGTCTTTTACCGTCCAGTATTACACGGAGAAGGTTCAGAAAATAGAACAGTAGGTAGGAGTACCAGCAGTGCCCTGGACTTCTGCTTGTCAGGGAAGACTGCAACTTAGTAGTGACATGAGCAAAAGGAAGGCTCCCTTCATCAGGGAGACCTTCAGGAAAAAGTACCAAAAAGAGGAGTAGAGACTTCAGTGATGTGTCTATGCTCCAGCCCCTGCAATGGTGACATCCTAAGTTACTCCTAAGCTGTCTGATTTCAGGATCAGCCTGATTCCCCACAGAACACCTAAGACCCAAATCCCTTAGTGCTGCCCTCATAAATGGACTCAATCTATCCACGCTCCCTGAGTGAGGGCAGTACAAACCTTATAGAAATAACTTTGCTGGTTTTTTCGATCAGTACCACTATACCTGAGGGCATAGAGCACATGCAATTAGCCAGGAGAGTATGAAGATGTGATAGTTCATCCTCACTGCTAAGAAGTATGTCTCTGAGGGATTTCAAAAAGTTGATAAACATAGGTATCTTCCCATCCCCATAGACATCTGGCACAGACTCAGGTGTCTCTTAAGAGACGGCAAGGCTTAGAAAACATACTTAAATGGTCTGTGGCAATAACACACACTCATTGCCAAGGACATGCCAGTAGACATTACCACTGGCTCATCAACTGAAGCAGTGATTCTGTTCTAAACATTACTTTTCCTGTCTTGCAAAGGCCTCTGAAGTTTGCAGGGCATCTTTTCATTAACAAGGCACAGAATTCACAGGTTTTACTGCAGTTTGTTTTATATGAAATTCCCCTTGTTCAGTCGGTTACAGCCTTTATACTTACAGCCTCTTTAGAGATTTTAATGTCCCCTGATAATGACGCCACATTCTCCATCACTTGCAAGGCTCTATTCAAATAGCCAGGTGTCCACATCAGTGGCATTAGATTGTATACAGCTCTTAGTCCTTTAGTCAACTCCACCTTCCCTGTGATAAAAACAGACTTCATTGTTAGAGCTTCAACATCTGAGCCTTAATGGAACCAGCACTGGTTGGCTCTGGTTTCTAGAAGTGACAGCAAGTGTTTTGGTTTCTGTGGTAAAAACAATACACTTCTACAAAGTTGCTCTGATAGAATTTGCCTTATTTTATTAAGGAGCCTTCTTTTGCTCAACTTCATGTTATGTGCATGTTTCTGGTACCTCCCCATTCCCCCTCATCTAGAAATTTTGCCCTGATGGAAATGAATAAGTGGCCAGGTTTTCTGGTTGTCTGGCTTTATAACAGCAGCTCAGAGAAAGATATCTGAAGATCTTAGACAAATGTCTCCTTAGCTTTCAGCTGACTGCGGAGCTTTCGTGCACTAAATCTGATTCTCTGGATTTAGCTCTGTGGCCTCCAGGGTTTACTCACAGAATACAGCCCATGCTATGGCTAAGTACACAGCTTAGTACCCGTTTCTGCTGGGGCTTCCTGAGAGAAAATACATGACACATGTCAAAAAGTAAATTTTGGTTCTTGATTTAAAGCAATCTGTGCAACAAGTTGTTCATTGATTTTAGCAGGACCTATGATGTACTGCACCACTTACAATGTGGCTTTTCTTCTCACAGTAATTACTAGTGAACATGAAACTCTGTCATAATAGAGGAAATGCACATCACGTTGTAGCTGGTGCAATTTACAATGATTGTCACTCCTAGGCTTTGATTGTGTCATTGTCAACATAATACATAATACCACTTCAAGTGTAGCTTACAGGAGTTGTGTCCAAGCTCTCAATCCAATTTGCACTCTGGCTATAATGACACAAAACCATGAAAAACACCTTTACACAGCAGAGAACAGTTCAGGTAAAGCAAGGTAATAAATGCACAGACAAAGCCTACAGACCATGGTTAAATTAAAATAGCTGATGTGCTTGAGGCCACTCTGTGCCCGTAGACATCTTTCACTCTCTCAGAGGTCAGTTCCATTAGTGTTGGCAAGACTTTGAAATATGTGACATAACAGTAAATAGCTTTTGATCTACTGAATGTCAATGTCATGGAACAAGTACTACTGTTCACAGACAAGAGTGAAGTGCATTTTTGAAATACAGCCACTACTCCATCGATCTATATGACATTTAAAACTCTCCAAACGGAATGCCAACCGAATAGAAAAGTCCCTATTTGTATCAGTATCTCCACTGGATTACAAACTACAGCATCACAAAAAAATCCCACTTTCAAATTAGTTTTCACATTTATTCCCCCTTTTTGACTGAAAATGAGTTTTTTGTTTTACAGTCATGATAAACGCAAATCAGAACCTTAACTGCCACCACACATCATATTTTGAGATGACATTTTAAGAACAAATTCAATTTTTATTACCCTCAATAATGCAGTAATGGAAAAAAAAATTACAACAAATTGTTAATTATTTACTTACTTTCTAGTAAATAATCATTTCGTAGAGAAGAACAAAACCTATCTGCACTATATTCCACTAAAGATTTACAGGAAATTCAAGAATTGCTTGCCAATTTCCCTTCCTTTCAATTCTTAATATACTCTGATCTAACTTCTCTTTAATACTATACAGCAAGTTATTAGCAGTGAAGACTTCTTAACAGATACAGGATAAAGGCACTGCTATCTGCTGCTCACAACCCAAACATTCACTTTGCAGTGATTAGCAAAAGTTCTAAACATAGTATTTTCCAGGCTGTGCTCTCACATCTTCCTAAGGTTTAATTATTATTTTAAGATGCTCACTAACCAGAAAAAGAGTCTGCTGTCCACAGCCTTAAATTTGTGGCATGGAAAGCTGTACTTTTAGGGTATTTTTAAAAATTTGTTGGTTAATCAACAAACCAATCCCACTGTTATTTAAGAGTATCTTCTTTCTTTCAGCATCCAACTCAAACCTGCAAGGAGCCCTGAAGTTGGTTCTGAAGCTGTCTGATGAAAGGCATACTATTCAAATCAGTTCTACCCTCCAGGCTCATGAAACGGGTTCACTTGTAACTCTGAAATTGTCCTTCCACCATTTTTTTATTTTTTTCCTTTGCCTTCTCCTTGATCACATTTTAATAAAGCAAACATGCCCTATTAATTCAGTCACTGAAGACAAGAGAGAAAAGATGACAATGAGGGAGGTAAAACTTACCAAGGAATGCATAGCCATACAGCTGGGAGCTAAAACCAACAGTGTTACTTTGCTTTAAACCCGTAAGCAATAGCGATGCTCCAAGATTTCTCTCTTCTTCCCACTGCAAATAACGTATAAGCTAAGTAAGTGTTCCTTAACAAACACAAATATAAAATGGCAGGAAAGACAGCATGCATGGCTTTCATCACATCTTAGCATTACAGTAAGGAATCATTAAACATGCCCAGTGTTCAGTTACAGTATATCTGTCCTGAGGAACAGTACAAATTGTACTGAGGAATGACTCTCTTTCCAGAAGAATGTAAAATGTGAGTGGTTGAAATTTTGCATGAAAGTTATTTGATCAGTGTACTTCCTTTAGGACAGAAGGTTATACTGATTTATACTGGCCAAACTCTGTCTCTGTCCAGTATGTCCTACCACTTGTTCCAGGCTCACATAGCTGAAGAAAAACATCACATGGTTCTGCACTACAGGCAGCCTTTTCTTTAAAGTATGTGGCAAGATACATGCTCCACTATCCCTCACTAGAACAAGAAAATGCTGAGAGAGGAATAAGCAGATAATGGCTAGTTTGAGTCCAAAATTTGCCCTGTGGAAAGAGCATGTGCAACTCATCAAGACCCCTCTACACCACAGGATTAAAAGTACAGCTGTCTTGCCAGCTAGAGAGATGTACCAGCTGTCTGAGCCAGACCACCACTGATGGCTAAGGAAGGGCACCCTATCAGTAACTGCATTATAATCACAAGAGTAATGTGAATACTGTTTAGCTGTATGATAGTATAGTGTATTTTTCATGACCAGAGAAGCACAGATAGCAAG
Source organism: Dasyornis broadbenti (assembly GCA_013397935.1). Classification (NCBI taxonomy): domain Eukaryota; kingdom Metazoa; phylum Chordata; class Aves; order Passeriformes; family Dasyornithidae; genus Dasyornis; species Dasyornis broadbenti. Next base: position 45,533 of record VZRN01000750.1, read on the forward strand.
TATAAATGTCTCTTTACTGAAAGTGAAAGGAGGTTAATAACTTCCACGGCTGAGAAAATGATGAAAAGAAAGCTATAAAAGGGCACAGATTAGAGGAAGTCTGGCTCTCTTAAAACATGGTTTTTGTGACAGGATACTTCAGTGTCTTGTCAATTACATTATGACCTGAAAGAAATACTCCTGGTGAAGGGAAGACGATTTCTGAAAAAACCCCTGAAACACACTGAGTCTTAAAAAATGCAAAGGTTTTACCTTCTTGTTTAATACACTATCCAGAGATGCCTTTCCAAGGCATGTCATTTTTTTGCAGCACCATTCAGGTGCTACAAGAATTTGCATGTTACCATCTGACACAAAGTACTACCGCCTGACAGCCAAGCAAGGAATTTGCCCAACTCAGAAAAAGGATACAAGGGAACAGAGCTATTTAGTGTTGAATTCAGCACTCCAGGTGAATGTTGCAAAAATATCAGATGCAAGTGGAAAAACAGGGCTTTTAGTGGTCAAGATTCTTTTGGGAGCTAACACATTTAGCTCCAGGAGCTAGATTAACTGCAGAAAGTTTCATGTTACCACCTTTGTAGTGGAAAGCAGAAATCATATGGGTCATTTGCAACAGTCAAGGAGGAAACCTTCTGGAGAGAGCCAAGACCAGTCAGGCTTTCAGTGTTGTGTACAACAGAAGAGAAACAGAAACTATCTATCATCATTGCTATACACACTAAGGACTAATACAGATAGATTGTCTAGGATTTAATTCTCAAAGCTAAAAATCATTTCATCAGGCTGCTGGACCCCAAGCTAGAGTTAAGGACCTATCTGCAACAGGTCACTGCCTGGCCTCTCTCACACCTTGGGAAAAGAGAATGGGATTTTCTGGAGTAGCCATGCAGCTCTCCTTACTATGTCCTATGTCTATCCCTACCTCTTAAATCAAACAAACAAAACTGGTGCTGAGCATTATGAGGTGTTAAATGGTACTTTGAATGGTGTATACAAATAAAAATGTTATTTCATTGCTGTCTTTGGATGGGGTTACTTCAAAATGCATATTAAGTAAGTCACAGCTATATAAATAGGTTTGCCTTAAACATGTCTTACGTTCACACTACCCTTGCTTGCACATCCAGCTTTCATGAAATACTACATGTACTGACAAATGCTTATCTCTGCAGTAAGGATATGCAAACACAGACGAACACAATGGAAAAATGAGACTTTCATCCCATTGCTTTTCATATTCAAGTGACTAAGCATACTTGATTTCTAGAGAATGAAGAGAATATCCAACAGGGTAAATGCATTAAATGTGCATTTCTTTTCTTTGATGAAAACTGAAATTACAACTCAATTGGGTAAAACTTGAAGGCACCTGTAAAATGTATTTTGAAAGATGCTTCATGTAAGACAGATGGAAGCTTCAAGCATTTTCCTTATAGACAACAACATGCTATTGAAGGCTTGTGCCAAACGACATGAAAACTAGCTTCCTACATTGATCATGGCAGAGCCCTTTACTGACTGAGCCCCTTCTGCAAAAGTAGAATAATGCCACTTCTAAGACCCTGAACTGTCATTTTGGCCTTAAGCAAGCAAGCTGTAAATAATAAACCCTAAGCCTTGGAGATGGGAGAAATTTAAAAAATCTAATCTTAAAACAAGTATGTATAAGAAGCAATACACTCAAAGTCAAATGGGATAAAAAGCCTAGTGAAAATGCTATATAATTCTGCAACATCACCATTATATAGCTCTAAGCAACACTCAGCTTAACAGGGTCCTATATCATAGGTGACACAGGTTTTTTTCTGACAATTTTTTTTATGGAGTCTGCTTTGAACTGAAGTATCAATTCATATCCTTCAAATGGGCATACATTACATCTGAAAATCCCAAAATACCCTCCCTTTCAGAGAAAGGAGCAAAAGGGATGACAAGTGATTTGATGGTTTTCATAGTTTGCTGTTTCTTTTTTCCTTTCTTTCTTTACTCTGCAGTTGTAAAAATAATGAGAAAATGGAGTATTTTTTTTTTTCCCCAAGGTAAACTTACGGGAAATAAAATATATTCATGACTGAATGCCCCACTGACTGCACCACAACACTGCAAGCAGAGGTGCTGTGTATCATTTCGGGTGTGCTCTGCTTACCGTATATTCAGACTTGGTTGCCATGTACTGATATAAAATATAGAGAGAAAGAAGCTGTGTTGATAATTCATCAAAACTTTCTTGGAGCATGATCTCTGTTACTACTGACATAGCATCTATGAAGGAAAACAATACACCATCAACAACGCTCCCAATACATATCTCCCTTCATACCCACTCATGTTCACTGATGCTTTATTGCTGTAGTATGCTTTGAATAAGGGAGAAAGTTAAACATTTTTTACAACTAGAATACACTTACAGAATTAGTCTTATTCATTTGGGTTGTTCAAACACAGTGCAAGAAGGAAGAATGGGTTGAACAGCATGAAACTACAGCCAAGGAGTTCTCAAAATCTTCTTAACTCTGTATTATTCAATTGACTCTTCATTCCTCAGCAATTCAATTAACATGAAAAAAATCATTAAAAATTATTTCTTTGTTCTTGTGTTTTGATTACAAACAAGAGAAGACTGGCTTAACTTCACTAGCCTTAGGGTGACAGGAGAGTACAAAGGAGCAGATATGTTGTCACAGATCACCCACAGCAGTCTCTGTATTCAGCAAACAAGGCTCTGGAGGAGCTCTACAGGGAGTTTGAGTGACACTCCGTGTCAGAATGGACAGCCTCTTAAACAAAAGGCCTTCAGCTCCACATGGAAAAGAAACGCAGACAAAAAAGGGGGAATTCAAAGATGAGTGTGTGTCTCAAAATAAAATAAATACATGTATTAATTTGTTATTTAACAAAATAGTTCAGTTCCTTTTAGTTATTTGTTTTGTAAGAGCTTTACGCAAAGGAAAGCTTACTGCATGTCTACAGTACTAGAAAACCTGAAGTGAAATTAAAATCTTAAATATCTGTCATCATACACGAGAGAATTACTCATCCAAACACTTAATTGGTCCATAAGGAAAGGTAGCCACAATATGGCAATTGAGCATGGGCGGCTTCCTCCAGTGACAGACAGAAAGCCTACACAAATAGTTTAGATACGCAGCTTTTTGAACAGCTAAATGTATGCAAGATGAATACCAACACACATTTTGATTCTGGTAACACTCTAATTAATTGTCACTAATACCTCCTATGATGTCATTAGCACATATGTCAGACTTGTAACCGAAGAAGATGGTTTACACTTGGAATAGGATTAATAACAGCAGAAACTGTGAATCACACAAGTTTCAAAATTATAAAATGAATAAAATCCCAACACAAACAAGACATAAACATGCAGCAAAATAGTTTAAAGGAAGATGAAGTTGTGTTTTACAATGACTTCTGAAAAAATATGGCAAAAATTTTTTAATTAAACTAAAAGCTCTGTAAATATAAGAGCATACAACTAAGGATGAAGTATTGGTATTTATTTTCTTACCTTCATATTTCTTCTGCTTTATAAAACAATCCAACAAAATATTGAATGTAAAATTATCTGGAAAAATTCCGTACTGAACCTGAAGAAAAGGAGGACAATAAGTTCAGTGTGCAAATGTGCTGTTTAAATCTTCCCAAGCACAGCACTGCAGATACCAGAAAGGGCAGAATCACAGCACCGCACACTGCTGCAATGTACAGTCAAGCAACACAAGAGATTAGCATGGCTCTTGTGATGCAGGCCCTCCAACTTCTGATGTACTGGATTTGTCTGGCATTTACCTGAGCCTTTGGAACCACGAAGGGCATTAACCTACCACGTTTTAAGCCTTCCCTTCACCTAGCATGTTCTGGACTCCAACACTATTTAAAACCAAAAAGCTTCTTGAGAAAAAAAAGAGGATTTAAAAGCTGTAAAAAGGCTATAGATAAAATTCAAGTGCAATAGTAATTTTTACTTTGACAAAGAAATCTGAACTTGAAACTACAGTCTACATGACCTGGCCACAACAGGAATTCCAGTCAAACCACACTTGAATCAAAAAGCTGATCAAATACACTCATGGCTTTTCCTTGGTAAAACTTACCTTGTTTTTTATTGTGTATAAAGCTTTATCTTGAGCACCATATTTTAAGCACTGTCTGATCCAGCTATGAATGGTCCAGTCTCTCAAGTACCAGGAATTTGGGCTATGCCGAAACCTAAAGACAGCAAATTAGTTCAGGTGACAATACGACTCTGCTATCACAGAAACAAATTCTGTAATCAACAAACTATCAGTTTCAAAACCTCACTATTCATGAACTCAGATATAAATTTCTCCATGTTTGACTTTGCAGTCAATCACTGCTCCCTAAAGAGCTCCAGATAGCCCTTTCCCATAAGAGAAACAAAAGTTTTATACATTGATAAGTATGTACAAAAGGCTAAATGCATTTAAATGCATTATATTTAAACTTCTCATTTCTCAGAAAGCCTACTGCTTTTCTCCTGAAAAAATGAATGCTAAAAACTAACAGTGTGGTATAATTATGATGGGCAACTGAGATTGGTATAAATACGGTAGTATTTTTTAACCTTGTCCTTGTGATTGGATAACATTGTAACATATAAACACTTTGATATATAATATTGCTGGTCTTGTCAAAGAGATATGACTGATGACATCAGCAAGTATCAAAATTACATCAAAATACAACTGAGCCTGAAACCTTGGAACTTTTGTAATTCAGTGTCTTCCACCCTCTCTAAATCATGCCTCACTTCATCACTTAAGAATTCATTATGCCTCAGCACAGGTCATCCCTGGGCTGCTGCATGCTCCATTTGCCTTAGAAATACTTCATCAGTGAGGCAGACCTCACGCATGGGGAAACTGCTGGGGAGAGCCCTTCCCTGCCCCTCTGTACTGGTTTAACCTATTCTGAGACACCTCATGCCATGGCTTCTGCAGGCTTCCAAGGCAACCCATTGCAGTGCTCAACCAACTTGTAAAACTGAATACTTTTAATTTCATTTTATCCTTATTCAGTCATACGTGCTTTGCTCTATATTTGATGAAATGGTGACAAACGGCACATGGAGCTTTAGTTATGGCAAACACCCAAACATCAGTTAAGAGTCCAGTGGTAGTAGTCCAGTTGCCTTGGTCCTGAGCTGAATTTCACACCTCCATGTGAAGAGATGCATGCAATCTTTCTCAGTTCAAATGAAAACTGATCTCAGTCCCCAGCACACAAGGGACTGCCACTTTCCATAAAAAACATCGATGACTGAGCTGGGCTCATGTGCAGATGCTTGCAGCCCCAAGCCAAGCTGCAGCACCATTTAGATGCAGGGTTGACTCTTCCATCTGAGTGAGCATGTTTTCCAGAACGTTTATCAGATTAACGTGGCCACCAACCCTCTTTCCCCTTCAGTAAATCTCTTGTCTATCACCAAGGGCTACACAGATGACCAAGCCTGGAAAAGTACTGCAGCCTAGAGACCCTTCAGAACGAAGACGACATCCATGCTAAAAGTGAGCTAAACAATCAGACTCTATATATACATGCTTGTAAGCAGCACATGAAATTTCCACATTATATTAGACTTTAATAGAAAAATAAAAGCATGCTTTGAATATTAAATTACAAGCATCCATTCTGTTGCTATAATTGCTTTCCATTTTCTTCCCTCTGGAGCTCAAATATGAGGAGTAGCAAGAATGTACATTTGCTTTCATTAAAGTCCTGTATCATGGAGAAACAATGCGTTCAGGAAGTATCAATTACAGGATTTGGATTTAGTCATATTTTGATGAAAAAATTATCTAATTGCTACAGACTCCTTCACCAGGCATTCAAGAAGGATCAAGCTGGAACACCAGCACCCAGCAATAAAGCTGCCAAGATCTTTTAAAGTTTCATTAAATGGGTAATATTGTTTCACAAGTGGAAAACAGCAGATTTGTCTTTCAAAAAATATGACACAGATGCTCCCAAATACCCAGGCTTTCTATTGACACAATCTTTGCAAAAGAAAAACAAATATTCAAAAAACAACAACAAAAAACCCTAACTGGCTGGTTTTAATGTATTTGAATACTCAACTTTTTGCAGAGCTGTATTTATTCTCTTGAGTACACCACAGTAAGAGAGAGTACTCCAAAACTTCCTGCATCTTGGGATTGCTACAGCTTACTGCAATGAAAGCTTCTAGATTTCAAAGTAAAATTGCACTTGGACAGCAAAAGGCCTAACAGATGCAACACAGTCTAGAAACAGAATGAAACTGAACCTCAATCAACACTCATTGCTGGAATAGATATGCACAAAATCCAGAGGCATGTTATAAAAACTTGTAAAAACTGCACATCAGCTTTTATAGGGCTGGGACTGATTTGTGTGTGTGCATATGACAACCACAGGATTTTACAGATACAATTACTGTATGTATGTTACTATTAAGATGTTTATGCTGATCTTTATGCTCAGATCAGGCCTCACCTGCCCTAAGTGCTATGTAAATGAAAAGTAAACAGCTTCTCAGCCAAGAATTTTTCTAGTTTATTCTAACAACTCATTACAAATATGTTGCATGGTATTGAAGAGAGGGGACTGGTGCACAAATGCAATATATATGCACGTACAAGATCCCTCAACACTAGACAATTCCATTAATCCATGATGTGGTAGGAGAATTGGAAGTGAAAAGAAAACAATTACACTGCAATCCTTAATTGTTTCTGACTCCATATAATGCTGGGATAAGCTCTGTCTCTATTGTACTAGCTGAGAAGAGAAACCAACAGAGTATCTGTTTCTTACAGTTAACCTAGACAAACCAACCAAATGTTTTGGCAGGCACTTGTATTTGAAATGGAATAAGGAAAAAGAGGCGATTCCTCATAATTTTGACAAGCATTAACATCTTCCTCCTTCTCTTTGTCCACCAAACAGGATGTAATTAAGCAAGGCAATATGTTCAGGGACAGATGAAAAGACAGAAGGAAGTTAAAACTACAGAAAAAAAGAGGATTCAGAATGAATTAAATAAAGGAAGCCTCTAGCAACTGCTGTGTGCTTAATGGAAAGACCAGAAGGTTATCTTGCAGATGTCTTGTGTTGAAACTCATTTTTCTGAAAACTAATAAAAACCTGAGAAGCCCAAGATTCTTAAAATGTGTTCAGAAAAGACAAGAAGAAACTGCAACAGTATTAGGAAAGCTCTCAGTTGGCAGACTTTAATGTTAATGGTTAAAGAATCAATATGGTCATCCTTCCAGTCACTGAACTGAGAACATCTGCCTCCATGGGGAATAAAAAGAGAAATAGCTGTAATACAAGGAGATCCGGAAATATCAAGGTCATTATGAATCTAACAGCACATAATGCAATATTCTAAAATTCTCTTTATTGTGAAAAGTCATTCAAATTATGCAGTTCAGAAACTTGAATTTCACTAACAGTTGCTTAATACTTGCAAAATGATTATAACTTGGAAGAGATACAGAAATTGTACAGCCTTAGTACAAGGCAACCAGAATAGTTTTAGCCAAGTAAGTACACTCTCTTGCTCACAAACAGGCCAGCACATTGAGCTAAGAATACATTTTCAGTTTGCTAAGTTCCTGCAAAAAGCCCTACTGCTCATTATTTACAACAGTGCTGGGGTGCTCATGCTGTATGAAAGAAACCAAACAACAAAAAAGTTTAACAGATGCTGAGAATGCTTCATGGGGTGCTGTACTACTTCAGCAAGAATGACTTATTTGTATTGGTGTCCTCACACACTGCTGAAAAGCAAGAGCTCCTGCCCTATTTATTTATTTCAAAAAGTCTTGCAATTTTGTTTGGTGCCATCAAGTGGTGATGCACTCCAGTGCTGCTTTCACACACCCTATATTCTCAAGGGAAGTAATACAGCAAACTTGAGAGCAAACAGAATCACCCCTTGCTGGTCTGCATTTTTCCCCCTAGGTTTGGCAGAGGGGAGTTCACTGCTTTGGGGACAGTCACAAATGAGGAAGATTGTGAAGGAAAATTTGCTGGATTACAGAAGAGAAAGTGCTGTAGACATAACATAATGTGAGGAAGAGCTCTGCTCTGCTCTTCCTGACAGTATAGAGGGAAAGCCAGCTCAGGAGATTGGTTCCAATTCTTTGCTGATCAAAAGTTCCATTTCGTACTCTGTGGCTTTCATAAGGGTCAGTCCAGTTCCTGGTACTGCCAGAAGGTATCCTTGTGCAAGATGCCATTTTTTCTCTTCCCCATTTTCCCCGATCTATGAAACAGAAAGACAAGACCCTTCCTTTCTCCAGCTTTACCTGACCTAATGAGAAAGTACCTTGTAATGATCCACACATCCTACACTTCCTACCTCTCTTACTTCTTTTAGAACTAGAGAGAAATATGGGTCTGCATGTTCATATAATTTAGTCAGGAAGGGAAAGCGCCAGATTTCTTCTCATCCACTTAAAATTCTAAGAAGTCCCAAACCAAAATATAAAGAGACTTAAAATGAATAAATATAGTAGGAAATATCACTGCAAACCAGGAAGAAGCTCTCTCAATGGACCGAATCCAAAGCAACTCCACATTTTACACAAGTCATACAGGGCTGAGAAGCATCTTAGCAATGCCATGTTTTTCCCTTCCCAGGCACATTTTTTCAGCTACAGTGCATAATGATCAAATGGATTCCAGGCAGGCTTAGCTTGGAAGGGGGAAGGCTGTCACCTAAAACTCTCCCTTTGTTTGTCATTTCAAGCCACAGGCCTTGGGGAAAATCATCTGCATTTTAAATGGACCCAGAGGCATTGCTCATACATCAGTGTCAAAGAAAACAGTCCTGGAAAAACAACTGTTATTGACAGAAATTTCCTTTTAAACATGAATAGAACCTTATTTTTCCACCTCTTCTTTGCCTGCCATTTTAGCCTTCACCTTTCTTTGTATAAATCCTTTTAAAATTTCATGTGTAAACACACCAGTCCTAAAGGAAATATCTCACACATTAACTGCCTACACTCAAAACAGAGAGAACACATGGTTTTTGTGTTGAAATAAAAAACTCAAGTAGTGTACTATAAGAAATCGATTATCAAAAGCAGCAATAGGACAGATTAAAAAATTAGACATGATAACTGTAATAGAAAATAATGTAAGGTTGAGGCAGAATCTTACATACATAAAAAACTAGTTTGCAGACTCCCTGAAAAAAACCCCCACATTCAGCCCCTATTTTATTTTAATTTTTATTGACTTTCCCATCTTTTATTTTGAACTAATTTAACTTGATTGCTTTGATGCTAAAATTAATTCTCCTAAATTAAGCTCTCTCCACCTCCACATGAATTCGTATTCCATGCATACCATTTTTTGTTCAAGACTTGCACAGAGCTCTTACACCACTGATAAGTGTCTGATGACAGCCCCAAAGCAGACCTAAATGATCAGAAATGGAGAAACTACAGTACAGAAGCACAGTCAAACATCAAGGCTGAACAGGTTATAGGATATTTTCAGTATCAGGTCTTGTTTCATGTAATACCATATTCAGCTTTTATTTCTGTTCACTCCAATGTTCCAAGTTCACTATTTTCTTAACCTTTTGGCTTAGTAAGAAGACTAGATCTGGAAGAGGAGATATTTTGGGTAGAAGTACATACCACACGGTTATTTAGGAATACTCAGGACATACCCAGGTAACCTCCCTCCTGCAACAACTGAAGAGAGAAAATTCACCATACAGTAGTTTCGGGGTAGCTATTGCATTGCTCAAAACCACATTCATGCACAGAAAGCTCAGCTTCACAAAGTCTCTTTCTAACAATAACTATCACATAGCTTTTACCATATAGCAGCTAGGACGTAGTTTTATTCTTTACAGACCTAACTATTTGACAGTTTTTAGTGCTGATTAATGAATTATAAGCTGCATTTCTGATACAACAAACATTTCTGCCCATTGTTGTCAGCCTCTTTTATCACTAAATGCTCTTACTCTTTTTGATGAATTTAAGGCATCTTTGTGAGTAAAATATAAGAAACACACCTTATTACATTAAAAGAAAAAACAGCATCATCAAACAGTTGCAAAATCCTATTTTGCAAATTCAAAATAATGTATGAATGGACAAGGAATTTACAGCAGTATGAAAGAAATGTTTTGCTTATACAAATACAGATGCAAGAGCCATCACAAAAGAAATAGCACTACAACAGATAAGGAGGCTATGGCAAGGTTTGAAGCAATTTACTGGTATTCTTGGTATTGTAATAGTTTAAACAACTACTGGTATTCTTGAAAAATACCTGAATTATTTACCAGCTTTTCCATCCAGAGGCAGTTAACATAACAGAACTGCAGTGGACATGCTCTTCCAACCTCCTGCCACTAGGTTACACCAAGCAGCCTTGAACCCCTCTAGAAACATTTGCAAAGAACAGAGGAAGAGTCCTGTAGACAACTCAATTAATTTAAGTAGCCCACAGGCTCACCTTAAATGCCTCAAACCTTTATTCTAGTCCATAACCAGACTGAAAAAGCAAAGCCAAGTATCAAACAACATACACTCAGTATTTCAGATTCAAAGTATTTCAGAACTACGCATTCTCTGGCAGAATTCCAATGGAAGTTCCCTTGTAAGAAGAATGGGAATCAGGATTTGTCTGTGTCAGCTTGGTTGTACATGCTCTGCATGCCTAGCCTGAAATAAGATGACATCAGTCACAGGTCTTACCTAGCTAGAAACTAAAGATCTTAACATTTAAAAATCCAGTATCAACACAATATCCTTGTTCTAGGTTAAAGAGAAGGTCACCAGATAGCTCACTAGAAATGGCCAGCTGCAAATCCTCAGCATGACTTGTAGGTGCACGAATATTGCTAACAAGAAAAGGTGGTGATGCCTGGTTTAGTTTCACGAAGAAACTAAATATATCACATTCACTTTTATTTCAAATGCAAACTATGAAAAAAGCAAACCCCCTTTGACTTAACAGAATGATGAGGAGAACTGCAATGAAGGAAACCAAACAGACAGGCTTTTGAATAGAGTACTTATATTTTTCTCCTCTTCCCAGGATAATAGTTACCCACCACCCTTAATCTCTCCCACTCCTTTTAAAAAAAGACAGAGAAAAAATACAATTTTCTTCTCACACGCATGAAGAATCTATACTATTTTCACCGTAAAGCTGAAATTCACTCAAAGAGCAACAGTTAACCAGAACAGGTCGTATCATAATAATAACAATGATAAAAAGCTGAACATCTCCCCAAATATTGACTGTAAAGGACACAGCTCTCTGTGACAAATACTTCTGGACTTACTGTTGAAATGATTGGTTTTGAACATAAATGTCACTAATACAGTATAGAAAGTATCACAGGCTGAGAAAATACACAGGGAATGATGAAGTGAGCTGTTGCTATAGTGATTCTGTTAAGATACTCTCAAGTGCCTTTCTTTGTCCCCGTGCAACCATAATAAAGCCTAATTTAAAGCCAACTCTTCCATTAATTATATCTTTTCTGGCATCCTGGCATACAAAACCAGACAAATTAAGAATCATACAAGATACTACATTTCTTGCTTCAGGGAAATTTTTAAATCTCAGCAATTTCCAAGTGCAGGATAAAACTTGCTGTTTCAAAGCTCATCAAAGAGTCAGTTCTGCCGGATTCTTCTACTTGGATCTCTGAAAACTGATTAACACAATGCTGTAAAAACAGGTGTATATGAGTAAAGCACTGATTGATTGTTACCGTTTTACTAACTCAGCTATGCTTATCACTATTTCAACAAATCCAACCTGTCTGAAAGCTAGTACACAAGTTATCCACTTATTTCTCAAAATGAAAAAGAAATGTTTGCGAATGCCTGCTTGGAATTTCTGTTAGTTACTGTTATGACTTTCATACCCCATTCACTTTGCCAGGTGAGAGAGATCTCCCACTAAAGACTGACAAAAAGGCAGTTTCCAGCAATAAGGTAGTGCCCACTAGCTGAGTTTTGGAAATTAGTCTAAAATCTTTTGTGTACCAAATTGTACTTATGTCATGGACTTTCTTCAACCACAGGAAACTATAAGATTATGTCATTTTAGGAACTAAATTGATCCAAAGCTCATTAGATGTTTAATTTTTTAAAAATAAATTACTACAGATGTTTTAGAAAACCTCCATCGCTTAGCCACCAATTACTGCAGGGATGTCACAGTGAAGCTGGCTTTCCTGTAACCATTAACTAAGCTGGACAGAGATGTAGCACCAAGGGCTTTCCATACAGACAAAACAGTGACTCTAAGTTCTGTGGTAGTTCAAACAGTGTCAGGGAGAACTGCATCACACATTCTGGCGTTTCTGCCTTTTAGCACTAAGCTGAAACTGTGACAGAACACCCCTTTCACATTACATTAAATAGGCATGGTCTATGTGTCTGCATAAAAACTGCTGTCAAGGAAAGCAAATAATGACTTCTTGATATTATGGCAGGAAAAACACTCGGCCTTTAACAGACATTGGCAGTGGCTGTGACTTTGCTATTACTGTATTTGTAAACAGCAACTTTTTAATAATGCCTAATATACAGTGTAAATTTAACTTGAGGCAAAATTAACATAATTTTGTTAGAGACCTAATTCACTGAGAGCTGGAGTCTACATTGTAACCGTGTTGCATTTTCCATTTATTTGACTCAAATTCTTTATGGTTCACAAAATAGCTCTGAGAAATACATCACACATTAGCTTCAGACTACTGTAACATTACACCCACTGACATAACCCTTGACACCTTTCAGTTTGATCACAGTTGAACTTGCACAAATCATAAATGATGTATTTCTGTCTTAAGAATCTCAAAGGCTGCAATATAGAAGTGTACAAGCCAAACTGTTTATTCTGCAGAGTTAGTCCATTTCACACTACATGTGACCAGAGCAAAAAAAAGAGGTGCTTGCAAGACAACGCTACAGGAAAAAAATACTGAATGGATCTTAGTAACCAACTTAGGCAGGGGAAGAGCCAAACCTGCATTTACTGCCAAACACTTTACAAATGGGATTTGCTCAATTCAGGTTTCACCTTTTCAGATTTCCTGCCACAGGTACACAGCTCAAGTTAGCCTAATTTTGACCTACTACCTGCACTCTTTCCATTCTTCACTGCTACAGTCTGATGTCCTTGTGTACTGCTCTCCTTATGCACCCCATGAGTGATGGGGAGGCAGAGCTACCAGAGCTGTCAAGTTACACAAATACAATTTTCATACTAAATGTAAACACCTACAAAGAGGACAAAACCCCTGATATCTGTAGTTTCAGCCACAGCCACCTGACAAAAAGGCAACCATTTCAAAAAGGTCAACCATTGGTGCATAGCCAGTTCTTGGCTACCAGGCAGTTCATTATTCATCTGTTTACTTTCCATATCATGTCTCAATGAGCAACGCAATACCAGCAAACTGGTATTTCTTTTTCTTCCAACCATGCATTTTCCTAATAAAAATTCTTTTAGCAATGAGTAACAAAAAATGCTCAAGTCCTTCTTTATACATTTTTAACTTCCCTAACCACCATACCCAATCACAGTAGTTCTGAGGCATCTAGTTAGCATATCTCTTAGTATATATAACTACTTCTGAGACCAGTGAGACAGAAATGTCCTTTATCTCATTGCATACGTCAATCACAAGCAACAGTAAGTAAATCAAGGATAAACATGGCAAACCTGACTCAAGCATTTTGTAAGGCAGTTTGAAATTTGTGGGCTCTTACCAGCTATGATGGTTTACTCTTATTCTTTTCAGAAAAAGACTGTGTCATTATATCTCTTATTTAAAGAGAGAGACAGCAGGTACCTCTCTTTAAGTACTGCATGTACTGTAGGACAAATGTTCCCTTACGTAGGTAGCTACAAGCTGCACAGTAAAATGAGGTCATGTTAACCAGAACAGGCAGGGGATTTCATAATGCAAAGGGGTATTTTGTAGTTTCTCCCCTTTTGAGACAAGAACACAGCCAAGACTGCTAGTTATATAGTGGTCACAGCACCAAGCCTGCCAGATACCAACAAGCATCTGGGTAATGCTCTCAGGCAATTCTTGGGGTATCCCGTGCAGAACAAGGAGTTGGGCTCGATGATCCCAATGGGTCCCTTCTAACTCAGCATATTCTATGATGACTCACTACTGCTTTTGGTTCAGCTGATGATCAGTCCACCTGCTACTTTGCCCTGTTACAGACACCTACTCAGATCTCCAAAATGACAGGCAAGGTACAGAACCCTTATATATGTCATGTTATCCACCACACAGGGGAACAGAGGAAACAAGAGCAGGAGAAACACTACAACTATGTGGTTTTATGTACTGCACGTGTTTCAGTCTGGCTTTATTTCTCCAATGAATCGTGACTTTGAAAACAATACAAAAGTATCTTAAGTAAGAGAAACCTGCTGCTTTATGACTTAATCTGGGCAAGGAAAATTGCAAAAAGAAGTGATCACTGCAGGACAGTAACTTCAAGGAAGACAAAAACAAGGCATTCTTTTGCTGATAAAGCGGGCTGTACCACTCCTGCTGCACATGGTCTGCTGTCATGCTCTCAGAGTATCTGCTATACCTCATCCACCCCCAGTCAGACACACCAGCAGCTAGTCTGGTTTGACAACTTTGGCACAGGTGGTGTAGACAAGGAGAGGGAGATGGTGCCCATTTTACACCCAGCTGTCTGCTGCTAGAGGCCATCTATTTAGCTTGCAGCTTCATTTAGTCCAGCTCTCCTCACTCCCTAGTGGAACTTTGAAGAAAGGAGTATTTTTCCCTTTTTTAAAAATGAAAACAGTAGCTCCAGATGAGAGACCAGAATTCACTTAATGACAATGTAAAGAGGATGATCATAAAGTTGACTTTAGAGATTAAAGGTAGCTTTATATCTGCACCAGTTCTTGAAAAAAAAGGTATTACTCATAAAGGTGGAAGTCTGCTTGCAAATCTCATTGCCAAAAATCTGTACACTTTCAGCCTGACAAATTCTAGCGAAAGGAGTGGGGTGGGGGGAAAAACAACCCAAATCCCTGTTAACTTTTCAGCAAGATAAAGCAACGTTTATTGTGTCTACATTTACAGCTGAGCAAACAGGCATTTCTATCAGCTGCTCTGTTGTATATCCCTTTCCAATTTTAAAAACAAACCCAAGAAAGCAATCTCTATTGCTGCTTAAATGCTCCCTAAACTAGATCCTGGGTCTAAAATACTCATCTGGTCCAAAAACACAACAGAGTTCCCCCAAGCTACCAGTGACCTGCCTCAATCAGCTGAGGACCTGGCACACCACACATGCACATGATCATTAATTAGAAGAAAGCTGGGAGGCAAGGATAACCCCAGCACCTTTCAAGGATGTGCAGTCCAGCATCCCACAGAGATGCATCAGTGGTGAAGATGGAAACCAACTGCTGAAAGTAGCCACAGCGTCCTTTCTGAAATGACCAACTCCACACTTAATTGAGTCCCTCAGGCTTTCAAATCAATGCGGCAACGGGGAGACAGAGAGGCAGCCGAAAAGCCCAGGAATATTCTCCTTCAGGGACAGGGGACACATAAGGATTTTAGGAAATAGGTAAGGGGATATACCCGGCTGACAAGGAGAGGCTCAGACAACTATCTAAGCTTTTCTCAAACCCATACCATTCTTCCACCCCACAATGTCTTCCAGAAAAAAAACAAAAGAAAGGTAAAGAAGGGATTATTCAGGAATTAGTCAACCTAAATAGGAACCAAAGATATACCTGTTAAAGGTCAGAACCAGAAAAAGGTAACAGGGACTACAGCAGAAGAAACAGTTGCAGGTAGCTGAGCACAGCACTTGGTACAGAGAAGCACAGAAAATGCAACTGGACTAATTCCAGCAGACAATATAGATATGTTATGCAGAGCATGCAGCTTTAAAAACAGCTTACTACTGAAGCAGCATTTAAACAACAAAGAAACCCCCAACCAATGATCAAGTAAGCACCCTGAATGAGCGTTTTATTTTGGTTTTTTTTTTTTTCATTTTGCAATGGAGTATCTAATATTCAGAAATTTGCACCTTAATTTCCCTTTTCTGATAAACAATGAGAAAGAGTAACAACCTCAGAAATCACCCCAGGAAAATGTTAAACCATGACCTTTGCTTATCTACTAATTCAATACTCCTCTATTCAATTACTGCAAAGCATTGTTTTGTGGGTCTGTCTGCAATCAAGCTTCTACCCTTAGGGAGAACACTTTTTCAAAAGCACAAATGTATATGCAGAAATAAGCAGATATACAAACTGAATAAATGTACCTACTTATTTTCATTTTTGTTCTGCACTCTAATATTTTTGGACATTTCTGAAGATGGAATTATTTAAAAAAAAGAAAAACAGAACCATTGGAATAGAGCAACATAACTGACTTTTCAAATTTCTTTATTACTGGGGCCAAAAAAAAATCTACAGTCTGCTGGATATAATCAGATAATCTTCTAAATGTCTTGATAACTGACTGTTGACGTAACATTTTCAGTCCTACAAAAGCATAAACATCATTTTTTTTTAAAATAAAAAGGCAGCTAGTTGAAAATTAACACGTTAAATCATTAGGAAGTTAAAGAAAGATGCATGTTAATGTAAATCTACCTCCTTCCTGTCACAGTAATTTTGATTTGGTTATAAAACCATTTTGTCTAAAGTGCAGTACAACAAAATAAGAACAAAGTAAGATCAGATCTATAACTGTGGTGCATTACTCCATCCCTTAACATCGTCACCTTAAATGTTCTTTCCATTTCCAAAGGCTTTCACCTTCTGAACCTTGTGTAACACCTGCTATCTGTTACTGCATAATGTGCAGCAACATACATCAAAAGCACAGACATTCTCAGAGCACAACAGATTATGCCGGATCCATTTTACTGGATGATGCTACTAAGCTGAATATCTTAGCTGTTACCAACAAAGCACAGAACACTTTTCTTGACTACTAGGAGTCCAGTAAGATGATGCAGTCCTTTTTCTATGTGCTTGATTCAGGCAATGTTCATCTTAAAAGCCCTATGAAATACAGCAAGATTTTTGGTAACCATGGTTTAAAACTAAGGTCATATGGATTTTTTATTACATGTAATAAAATGAAGGGATGTTCTTGCTGAAGTACTGCATAAGCCTTATATTTCATACGTTGGCTGAGGCACAACAGGAAAAAATATTTTAATGCCTCTGTCCTTCTCTCCATCAGTCTACCCTATAAACCAGCATGTGACTTGCCATCATTCAACCATGCCGACAGTCTTCTTAAGAAGTGTGGTGCAGAAGAGGAATTCTCAGGCAGTGAAATGTTAGAGATGCTTTGGTTCCAGCTCTCCTTCTATGCACCCTGCAAGAGCAGATACTGTTTCCACGGTAGAAAACCAACAATGTCACGAAACTGCTTGTATAGGTCTTACTAGCACTCACATTCATCTCCTGGCAAAATTTTTCTTCAAACATTGTAAAGAAAAGAAAAATAGCAAAATAGATAAACACCCATCCCTTTCCATGTTAAACTACTGTGTGATATGCCCTGGAGTGTTTGAAAACATTTGAAACATGTGAAAACTCTTAGAGGATGCCGGTCCCACTTTCTTACAAGACTTCCTTTAGTTACAAATAAGAGAAAACAATTATAAGAGAAAATACAAAGTAAATCCTGGTAACTGGATCAACTCTAGAACATGCACATTTAACCCAAGATGTATTTTCATCATAGCAGCTATGGCAAGCTACGCAACTCCTATTCCCAGACTGAGGACATTTGAAAGCCAACACTATTTACTGCATATCTTCACTCTCCAGCTCCTAACTTAAATTTTTCCAGAATAAAATTAACACAACACAGACTCTACATACTCATCCTGTTCTTAAAAATCCATTTTCAATAAAATTCTTGTTCTCATCAGAAGCTCATCAACAGTTCCTTGCAGAGTCCATTTAGGCCAAGAATATCGTCATTCATCCCTTGGAAAAACCATCTTTAATGGCAGCAAAATAACATCTCAACTTACCTCAAAAACTACACCTTCATTCTTTCTTTTACTACTGGTTACAGTAAAAGAATCATGATCACTGTCATTCCTAAGAAATTTTCTGCCTGGTCTGGAAGCCTTTTGACTTCATACTTTGCCCTCTGTTTGTGACATTTAAACTGTTCAGCATTTTGAGTATGCTGGCTGCAGTAGCATAAAAGCCTGAACTTCCCAAAGTATAGGATAAATGCTCTCCCATCTTTAGCCTTATTTCATATGTCCTGTATAAGAACAGCTGAAGTTAAAATGGCCTAATAATTTCATTTAAATGGCCACCCCACAAACCATTGCTAATGAGCACTACAATCCTGCCAATTAAAGGTAACAAAAAAACAACCAACAGAATTCCTTTTTGAAAAAAATAAACCAGTTCACAAGCCCCACAAATAAAAATCTGTATTAAATGTATTTGTTTTCCCCAATAAACATATATTGTACAGCTAGCTTTACAAACAGAATAACACAAACTACTGAAGTTTACTAGCTAAGCAACTGAAAACAGAATTCTTAATAACTGTTGCCCCTTCTACAGGTGCAAACATAATATATTCCTTACTCTTCTACATGATATTTAGTTCAGCTCAATAATGAGTAATGTATAACTCAAAACAGCAGGAATGCATGCTTATCACATCTAAAATAAAACAGGAATAAAAACTGGCATCTACAAATACAGAAATCCTGACCTATTGAGAATCTGTTATTTCAACAATTAAAACCAAGATTTCCTATATTGCTAAATTTTAAATATAAAACATGTTCGAAATGTTTTCCATGTTGTATTTAATATAATATTTACATATTCATGTGAACACTTGCAGAAAAGTAGTATTTTCATTTAAGGTTCTTTTCTCAAAGAAGGCTGTCCACATCAGGAAAAACAGCACTCTGCTAAACATTTCTCTTTTTTTGAAAACAGAAAATCAAATATATAAAATGAACCTGTAAAGAAATACTTGTTAACCTTGGAAGTATCTACACAAGGTTGTCTTTTTGTTCAGTAAGAAAATGGTCTAAATTGAGTACAACCATTTCCACTGAGTACAATCCATTTCCAAAGAAATGAGACTGGTTTGAAGGGTTGCCAGAAAACAACAATAAGGCCTTCTTTAAAAATATAATTAAAATTATGAACATGAAACATTATTAAAATATTTTATTTGAATTAAGGTTTTTTGCTTGCTGATTTAAACTAAGACCAAGACAGTAATTCAAATAATACTAATCCTAAACAATCTACCTGCAATTCTAATAACCTACCTGATCTACAACAAGGTCTACAACAAGGCAAGGTCTACAAGCTGATAGTAACAAGTAGTTTATAGTTATTTTTTCTACTGTTATTTTGAATCAAAAAGGAAATACATATTTGTATCACACAGAGGAATGATTTAGGTTGATGGATACAATCACCACGAAGTTCACAGCTCCTAAAGGCTACGGTTGTAAGCCTAATAAAAATTCATGGGTTTATGCTGGTAGCTGCCACTTTCAACGTAACTGAAAGAAAGAGATTGCTCTACTATTTAACACTGTTTAGGAAAGCTAAAAGAGAGAGAACTCAGTAGAAACACTAACTTCATATGCTTTTTTCTTCTATTTACATGGGATTGGAAGACCGGCTTTGACTGCTATTGCTGCTCAGAGGCTGTAGTGGAACCTGAAATTCCTTTGAGCGGAAGCCAGATGGAGTTAATTCTCTAGTACATCTTCACAATTATTAGTCATACTAGCCATCAACTAAAGCTAGCAAAGAAACATATCTTTGCTTGTGCTTGTTTTAAATCCTGAAGCTTATAAAGGTTCTAGTCTGTCCTGGTCATTGTATTCATATGAACAGCTTGCTCTCTATATTTCTGGCTGCATTTAACCTCTGTCTAGACTTTCAGTATTTTTAAAACATAATGCAAGATCTGATTCCAGACAGGCTTTTTGCTGATACAGGGGTTTACTAAACAACTCCTGGAATGCCACTGGATATAGCAAAATGGATCTTTAAGGTGAGTATGGGTCAAACTCTAAGACAAAATTGCCCTTTCTCCTCCAACATATGAGTAAAACAGTTGAGATCTTGTACATCACACTTCAGAATATTTTAATGCAAGCTACTAGACAGAAAGCTTTGAGTTGTTGGCAAGAAAGATGCTGGGTGAAAGATAAGGAAATTCTGCTAATATTCTTTTCTCCCAAGATTTGTAATGAAAGCTTGTCTTCCCACATAAATGAAAAATGTATCCATATGGAGTGTGGACCAAGTCACTGCTGTGAATTTCTGACTGTCTTTGTCTTTCTACTGACTCCAGAAATGTTGTGGAGGAGGGGGACAGATTACCCCCTAGCACTGATAAAGCATTCTGTTTGTAGAAGCATCCTTCTTTTCCTCTTGTTTTAAATATAAAGCTCTTAAAATCTAAATGCTTCTCCTTCTAGTGATGGCAACAAAAAACAAACAAAAAACCCCCCCAAAAATTCGTGTTGATGGACTTCCAACTTTTGCCCAGTTTCTGCCAAGCTTAAAGAAATGTATATACAAAAGGACAGATGAACTACGAAAAGCAGTCGACTGAAAAGCCATTTATTACAGGAAAAGATCTTTTTGAATGCTCTTCAGTGTTCTATCTTTATTGACAATTGTCCTGCACTTTACAGCATGCTACACTGAGCACACTGAAATTAGATTTGGTTACAGGATAAGGTTTGCTGAAATTTGGCTCTGGGTTCTGAAATGTAGTTACTAATTTTTTTTTTCCAAAGATTCCAACAATTCAGACTGTGACAAAGCACAGACAGACGACAACAACACTGAAACTGTGAAGGACGATGGAAAGTAAGAAAATGTGCCCCTCTGTGTAGAAATGAGTGAATGCTGGAGCCAGCAGCACAGTGGAGTCCCTACAGCCAGAACACTCACATCTCACAGCACTGGCTTAGACAGCAATCAATATTTCTTCACGTAAGGCTGCATTACACATTGGCAACTATAGTGGAACATCACTAAACATTGGTATTTCTGCAATTCACATGAAAATGAGCAAATATTCTAATGAGGTACATCTCTCTTGTTTCCCTTCCTTGTGCCTCCCCACCTACTGAAGAGCAGCCCAAATCTTTTGCAAATGAAAGCGCCCAGCTAAGGCAGGTGTCCAAACTGGTAAAACATACCATTCTGCCTCCAAAGTGTATTTTTCTCTCAGATGCTTCCACCACTTCTCCATTCAAAATATAACTGCTGCATAACTTGAATAAAAGGCAGGTATTTCTGACCTTTTTTTTCACCCATATATTTCTCTGGAGGCACTGAAAATCAAGACCTGATCAGGTGATGAAGGCTATTTCACCTACAGCCTTAAGAGAAAGAAAACATCTCTAAGGAAGAATTAAATATGTTATATTTTCTGTTTGTGCTAGAACTGGTTAATGGTATTCATTATGTAGAGTAGGTTTATATACAGAAATAATTCTCTCATACTACAGAGAATGAATGCCGTGCAAATATAATTCAGGAATATAATTTTTTTGGTCCATTGTGACAGTTTATTATAAACAATACTTTAGAGTAAAAACATTTTCAGACACCAAACTGCTTGACTGGCATGCAAGTAAAACTGCAACCTCTGCACCCACAGAACACACATGTAAATATAGAGAATGCAGGTGAAACTTATTTGCATGTAATATCCTAGGTAGTGATACATGGGTATTATTAGGAATAACCACAATTTCATATGTACAGAGACCACAGTCCCAACACAATTTAAAGGCTGAAATCAGGCCTCAAAACTGTAACTTACTACCATCCAACCTAAATAATTCTATGATTCTATAAAAGATGTAACAGTACATCTAAGAATAACTTCTAATTATTTGTTATTGTTCCATTTTGTAATTACCATCAAGTATGGATCCCAGGTAATAAATCCTGAAGACTGCAGAAAAAGCTCTGTTTTCAAAAAAAGCAATTAGCAATCACAGAAAGGTACTAAAACGATCTAGGCAGATTGTGCAAGAGTTTGCAGAACACATGCACATACAAACACATTCTGCAGACAGTGTGTATACTTTTTTCTACTTGGTGGGTCATGGGTTTAATGCAATTAAAAATTCTCTTGAGGAATCTCAACATAAAAACTTCCTCAATTGCTTTCACACACATTGAAAAATCTTTGTTGGCATAAAACCTACATACAAGATCAGCAGTTACCTCATCACAAAACCTCTCTTCATTATGTTAATGTTTCGATCATATGAAAAACACCCTGATGTGTGAAATAGTGACATCTCAGTGAGACAGGACAAAGTAAGGCGAACTGCAGATCTTTGATCTAACTGAAAGTGCTCTGCATTCTGATGAGAATTTTTGTTGGGATCCTAGGAGATGAAAGGATTTTCTTTCAGTCTGACGGTTAACAGAGGGGGGGAGGTATTCAAAAGAGAACAAAAAGAGGAGCACTGAAAGCAGATGACGTCATGCCTCAAACTGGCCTTTACCATCTTACTGACATGTTTCACAATGTAACATAGCAGTTTCCACGCAGCTATTCTTGAGAGCTCAAGATCCTCTGTGGAGACAGTATGGCTGGAGATCTACTGCTTTAAAAGGATAGAAAATTGAAACAGGTCTAAATATAATACATATCTTTTATTTTGGGGCCCTAAATGCATTATGGTAAAGCTCCAGAATACTACTTTTTGAAACTATGTTCTGTCTCGCATAATAGAAAGAAAGTTTCCAGTCTACAAAAATAACAATTACAAATTCTGTCACTCTCATCTCCAGGAAAACTCCACACTGAGTGCATGGAAATGCCATTACTTCCCTCTGATTCTTCCCACAGGCAGTCTGCCTTTTGTACCAGGAACATCTTCCAACCTTGTAGGGACCGTGGAACTGATCACCCTTCACCTCAGACTGCCAGAGGCACCAAACACTGGGGAGAGACACCACATTCCCTTCTTTATACTCTACAAGCACCTAAGGAGTAAGCCACAGGACCCTTAAAATTCTGATTCTGATAATTTGTGTTCAGGCAAATGCACATACAGTCAGCTTACCAGGCTATGTATATGACATTTGTTTGCAATTGATTCAGACACCTCAGAAGACATAAAACATAAAAACCATATATAAACCAATTTTTCTTTGATACTGCCTTTCCCTTTATTAGAAGTTTATTCTCCTCAAATAAGAGAAAAATTGTGCTTGGAACTATCTCATTAAGGCAGAAAAAGAGATTTCTTGTCAAACCTTCTCTGCTTCTTAACTTTCACTTTCTACCCCCCTCATTTATGTTTCATAGTGTGGCCATTTATACAGGACATTATTCTCTGTCAAACATCCTGCCAGCTGCAAACACCTATCTTTATAAAAATGCCTTTCATTTTAACTCCAGCCTAACTGCAAAATGTAAAGACCAACTAAAGGGTCTTGCAAAGACCCACATCTCCTATATCCTGAACCAAGAACACTTATTTTCATTTGAGAGAGCAAATGCTGTTATAATTAAAATTTTTACATGAATTACAGACTTCTCTATGCTGTTTCACCACCTGCATACATGTCCATTTTAAGAATAGTTTTGAATGGATCAATGCTGGAATGAAATCTCCTTGAAAATTGATGGTAACATCACCAAAAGAGGAAGTATTTTGCAACACCAAAACAAAGCAGCATTATAGGGACACACAAAAGAAAAATTCCAACCAGAGCACGTCTGACAAGCCACATGACACATCAACACCTTTCTATTCTCTCCATACATGCTACTAAAATCTGTATCAGTGAAAAATGATCATATCTGAGATGCACATGACTATACTCTCAGCAGTCACAGAAGAAATTTATCTTAGGAAAATAGTAAATAACCATAATTGGTTTTGAACTGTAACTCTCTCCATTAGAATATGTTCTTAAGGATAGAAATCATGTATTTTTAAATGATGTACTGATCAGGTACAGATTAAGACTAAGAAGGATATTTACATGTTAGAGATTCCCATGATATTCTCTCCCTCTTACTATGGACCATTTTTTATGCTTTTAATTTTTTATCATTCCCTTTGAACTTCTTTTTTCAAGAAGGAATTACCTGTAAGATACATTACAGACACCTCACTGTCAGGATTTTATCACTTTCCTTTGCATGTCAGGGAAGTCAAAGGTGTCTTGGAATCCCTGACCCTAGAGGACCTGACTCCATCAGAGAGGACTAACATACATGTGACATAATATAAAGCATTCAAGGACGTCACTAAAAGGTACTTGAGGGCTTGCATTAAACTGGCTTTACTTTTTCCTCTTTTCATCTCTGCTGGTGCAGGGTGGAAAACTGATTTCTGACCATAGATTCTGATAAGACTAATGACATTTTGATCAAAAGAAATGAAAACTCCACTAACCTCCCCTCTGTGAGAGATTCTTCTTCCTACTTTCATTTTTTCACTATAGGATGTCCCTAGTATTAACGAACTGGGTTTCTATTGTTTCCATCTTGAAGCTCTGAGGTTCAGATATTGTCCCAATCCCATGAACCCACAGAATCATGGACATCTGAAGGCTAATGCAGTCATGTACTTAAAACTGTGCATATACTTAAGGCAGCCATCCAGAAAACATCTTAATTAAAAAAACCCAATCATTACTATTTACAAATAACCTGACATTATTTGTAAGGATGCTCTCTCACACACCTTGACAGATGTGTTACTTTCTCCGTCACAAAACTTAGTTCTCGAAATGTGTATGCAACCATCATAAAAGAATTAATTTATTCTAGTAATCAGCAAGAATTACTGTTCTCCTAAAGTAAATATTGAGAGGTATTGACTTAAAGCAAGCAAGTATTCAACCTGACACTACCAGAAAAGGTACCCTGTACACTTCAGTCAACACAAAAATAATTGCAAAACCCCTAGCAACCCAAGCATAAAGTGAATTACACAGCTTATATGGGAAACAGAAAAGTACTAATACTTCATTCAGCCTTGCCCTGATCATTACCACAGGATGCCCAATTTCATTTTCCCGAGTTCTACGGAAACAAGCTTCCTTGAGTCCTACCCTTCCACATGTAACTACGCATATAGCAAATTTAGACACACAGTGACTCAGAAAACAGAAAAAAAGTATCAGAAGGAAAAACTGTGAACAAAATTCCTTATAACTTCAGCACCTCTAATATAAACCACAGCTGAAGGTTGCATTAGCTGCTCAGTATCTCAGTTTAACATGCTTGACAAGAGACAATGCCAGAGGTTCAGAGAAGGGCAGCCATAACCATGGAGAAGTTGCTGAGAAAGCCCTTAGCTGTGAGTTGTAAGACAAGTAGATGTGCATACTTTGCAAGAGAGAAATCAAAGCCAAGAAGCTGAAAAGGGTCAGACTTCGAAAGAAAAACTTCATGACTCAAAGTTCCTGTTGGGAGGAAAAGATGCTTACTTGTAAAGGTAGTATTCGGCTTGATCCACTTCTTCTCGTGAAGAAATGTTGTCGACAAACTGATTAAAAAACAAGAAATAAAAGTTTAAAAAGGAAGTACTCACATAAAGCTTAGTAAAGAAAATGCAATAACAAAACGTATTTGTCTGGCATATTTAGCTGTGGAATTCTTCACATCTTTGCTTGCTCCTAACTCTGGTTTCTTCTAGATTGCTAGAACTCAAATATTTTTAAACTGAGACAACTTCCGTCCTCAATTCTGAGAAACTTTATGCACCTTGAAGGCCATCTGAGGATTAAAGCCTTACAGCTCAGTACCCTGTATTTTTGCTGTTCCTCTAAATTTTTTGCTCTTTAGTCACACCTTTCATTTTAAGCATACATGTAGTTCCTTACATTTTGCCCCAATTCTGAGTGAGTCTTGACATGTTTCATTTATTTTTCCAAAAAATATTCTTTTCCCTATAGATTGACTGTTGTGCCCACTCATACTATATATTCTGAAGCACAGAACAGCAGTATTTTGTATTTTACTATACTTATAATGGTAAGAAAAAACACCAACTCCCATGCTGTTAAAGCACAACTGTCCTCTCATTTACAATCCTGTCTTCTTACAACACTCTCAGTACTATCAATTACATAAATACAAACCAAGTTTTCAACCAGATTGTCTTCTGCTAACAGTGAATCCTGTTTTCCTGTACATTTCACTAACATAAGCATAAAGATGCTAGAACACTACAGCATCTTGATAATATAATACCTTTAGTTCAGAAGACATAAACACATTCTCAAGGTCAGTACTTCTCTTTACCCTAAGCCTAAGCAAAAAACAACAACTTCAGTTGGCTTGTATTTGGTCTCCCATTTCTTAATTCTCTTTGCATGTCATCTTTTGAGCATGGTAATAGCATGCCTGGGTGCTTTATCTACATTTTAGAAAATATGAATCTGATGTTAGCTCCAGATATTGGAAAGTGGGGCTGTCCGACAATCTGAAAATGCTGTTTCTCCAGGGAGATCAGCCCAAATCAGGAAAGGAATTAATTTGATTCATAAATGGGAGAGGAACACCCATTTCCCTCATGGATGCTGTCTCAGAAGCAATGGTCAAGAATGCTTGATCTGTGTAAATGCTTGCTCCTGTAACCTAACAAAGTGTTCTTTGACTCCTCAGTTAGTGATGTAAATTATCCTCATTAGTGATATTACTAATTAGGGATACTGCTGAGATAACTCAGTACTCAGCTTTGAAGAAAGAAATTAGTTTGTTGTTTTGTTTTTTATTCTCCTTCTTCATTATGAACACTCCTTTACACGAGGAACTTAAAAACATCTCTCATATCTCTCCCTCCCCCTTTCCATCCTGAGAATGGAACTGGTTACTAATTCCAGTAAAAATAATGGCTTTGCTTAACACACGTCAGCATTTTTCTGCCTCAGCCCGCTGCAACGAAAGAAAGCTATAAAAGCAAAGTATGTCCACCTCCACCTCACTCTGAAAGCAGCCTGGAAGCGGAGGAAGACAGACAGTGCAGTGCACTAATTCAATGCATTCCCTTAGCAGCCTGGGGTCTTACACAGTACCTGAGGAGGTGTTAGAGCTCTCACAAAGACAAAAGCCACAGGAAGGTAGGAAACACATATTAGGGAAATACATGAGCTGGTAACAGCGAGGCCCGATTTTACCATGAAAAAAAATCTGTTTTGAAGACCTTATGGTTTGGGTACTAACTAATGAGTACAAAGTATCAATAAAACAACGTTCTACAGCAATTTAACAGTATAACAAGATACTTATGATCCCAGAACTCCCAACAGAGGTGATATAATTTATCCCCTCTCAGCTCACTTCATTATACAAGCATTCCACTGTCACTTCTACCACTTTATAACTGGAATTTATTTCCTTACCCGGGCTATTGTCAAAGAGCTGACAGGCAGTTTTCTTTCATATGTTCTGTCCATTAAGTGAGCTAAGTCAGCTGGAGAAAGCAGAAAAAGAGTAGGTTTAATCAACTGGCACTACAAGAAAATATGCAGAGTCATCGTATAACCTAAAATAGAACATATGTCTGTGAAATCAAATTCTGGGTTCTTAACATTTTGAGGTTGTATGAAAACAATACTTTCAATTATTACTGAACACTTTAACAGAAAATAAGACATGAAAAAGTTCTCAACATGATGATCCTAACTGATTAGCAAAAAAGGAGAAAAAAGCAAACCACTCTGTAATGTGCTGGATGAAATTAGTAAAACTAATATAAATCATCTAAATCAAAAAATTAGCGGCTGTCCTTAAAATTCCCACTTGCTTTCAAGCCTAGCATATACAGGACAGTGCTTTAGGCATGGGTTTTTATTTTAGAGTAAAACAATGAGACACAGAAACATGTAGTACCATACTGATAAATCTTACAGACACAAACAGCAATCCAAAGAAATCCTGTTAATCAAATGGGGCACTGTGCCAGTAACTAAGTAACTTTACAGCATTCTGCTTCAGCAGTCAGATAACAATATTAATATGACCATGCAGGAACTTAAAAATTCTGACTGTTGAACAAGTAGCCAGCCACTGCATTTAATGAATTTAACCGGAAGTTAAATTAATTTAATTTGGACTTTTAGTTTTGTACTGTTCCTGGAAAATAAAGATGACTCAGAAAGAGTAAGCTGTTCAACATATGCTTAATGTCATCTGTTTGATTCTTATTTGAGACATGAACTGATGATATCAAATCTATAAGCTTTAGAGATTTCAATCATACTCTTTCTTGCTATTCTCCTCCATCTTGAAGACCAGGAATCTAATACATTCTCTCTGCAACATCTGGAACCTGCTTCACCCTTTGCAACTAAATGAGTCACTTGTTTGACACCTCTCATTAACACCAACTGGCCATCCTTGAAGAGCTGATGGATTGGCTTACAATTCATTTTCCAAAAAGGTCATCCTGCCTCCACACCTGTCAATGAAATGTGAGGTAAGCAAAAATGGCAGCACCACATCAGAACTGACTAAGCCTTCTATTCTTGCAAAGGTGTCAGGGGCAGGAAGTAGCACTGTACCAGTAAAATGCTGTGTCTCTGAGGGATGCTGTGCACAAAAGAAATGGTATCACTACTTAACTACTTCAAAACTACACCTGTACCACCACGAATAGTGGAGGGTACACAGTACTAACAGTACAAATGGCATTCATTGCTACTCTGACGTTATAGGTAATCTGTCAAACTACAACACACTGATGAAGTTTTCTCTTCAGTAATATGATAGAGCCCTGACTTGGAACTAAACAATTTACTCTTAGTCTGCACAATGCTGCTGTGTGCCACATAGCAGTATTCCTTGTTTACATAACAACTTCCCTCCTAAGGAGTTCTTCAAAACACAAAATGAGCATTTATCTTCTGGCTGAGGAAAGACAAACTTTTCATGACCATGAAAGCAAAGGGAAATTTAGTAAGGCCAAACTGGTAAAGTTAGTAAGGCCAGTACCAGCTCCTCCAAAAGACAGCACAGGATGCTGAGCTGATGTGGGCTATCACGGCTATGCTATACAAGGTAACTATAAAAAAAAAAAAATGGAATTTTTTAATGGTAAAGAAATTTATATGGGAATATCCTTATAAGAAGTGTCTGTATCTAACTCTGTATTACCCATCTCTCCAGAACTCACAAAGGTCATGATGAAGAATACAGGTAAAGGCACAGGGAGCATTCCCAGTAGTGCTATTAGTTGGAGAGAAGCTGCGACCAACTCAACTTATCCAGGATCAAAGAATTGGGTAAGTCCTTGCCTAAGAGAACCAAGTAAACTGTCATCCACAATTCATCTCCATTTTCAGACAGCTGGAAAGAAGTGTTTGCTCCAAAATCTTGTATGCTTGATGACAGAGTAATGTGGACCTGAGATTCAGAGTTCATTTATCTATTTCAGAACTGTTTTTGTTATGCATCACCTTCCCAAAACTAGAATGTAATCCTTATGACCATTTTGGGTCACACTCCAGCCCTGAGCTTAGCATTTCTTTTGTCGAGGTGCTCATGAAGATGAAGATCCCACTTCAGAAAATACTGACTACTCTAGTAGAATATAAACCAAATTAATACAATGCCATGAATACAAGATCACAAGACTGTTAGCTATTATACAACAGCATCCGCTGAGAGAGTTCATACATAGAATTTTAATGACTGACCTTTAATGCTGTCTACAAAGCTGGAACTCTCCATCAGATCTACAATATGGAAAGCACTTATCTATGAACCCCAAATAAACATGAAACACTTATCTCCAATTTAAGAGTCACAATAAAATGAAAGCTGATTAATCTTAAAGAATAGCAAACAAATGAAGTAAATTTAGTTTTGTTTTCAGAGATGGTGCTGTTTCTGCAGTAGTAGTATTACAGGAACTATTTGCTGCAAATTTTTCCTAGCTTGTTTTCTGTCAAGAACACCTAAAACCAGACCCCTTTTTTCTTACATTCATAATTTGAAATAATTAAGCTTTTATAAATCAAGTTTGCTCTGTAAGTTGCTATTCAATGACCAAGATTAAAGCTTCTTCTTAGTTAAAACATCCTGACAGCAGTACTAGAATGCAAGCATGTGAATGCCCAAGTCTCCTAGCACTGTTGATGGTAAAATCTGAGTGCTTACATTGGTATATAAACCAAATCAGTATTTTAAGGTCCAAATAAAGAATTCCGTGTACAATTTAACAGATATATGCTGCAAATGCTTTTATCTGACTTATTATCAAAAAACCCACTAGTCTATACAATCTCTCATACATGTTGCCTAAAAATACATTTCTACAAGATGAACTCCAAAAATTTAAGTTCTCTTAAATGTGTTTATTTTTGTTCTCTCAAAAATGTGTTTCTGCATATTCAAGAATCTAATGGATGAAAATTAACAAACCAAACCATAAATATAAGCTTAGGTCACTTAATTTCTGACCATGACTTCACAGTGGTCTCTAGAACACTGGTATCTGAGATACCATGTCCACTTTTATTTTCATTTTTTCACAGAAACTCACTGTATTGTTGTCTGCAACAGGGTGATTCAGGACAATGACTGGGAAAATACTGACCCTCACTTTCCAAGTCAGTGGTTACAACTTCTAATACCAGTCTGGTGTCCTAGGAAATCATCATGGTTTCAGTATGACTCATAGTGGGTAAGTACTCACAGAATGTAGCCACATCAATTAGCACATTATCAGTAAGTCGCACATTTGGCTACCGTGTAAGGTCACTTTTGTGTTTACACCCTTGTATTCTCAGAAGTGGTTCATTCAGGACAGAGTTCTGATCCAGTGGTGGGGAATGATGATACAACTGAGATGCAAATTTTACATGTCCTGGGAGTGACGGGCAAAGCTAATATCTTAATTCACAGGCTAACCAGTACTAAAAATAAAGCCTTGCTTTATTTTAAAGACGCAATTAAAACATAAAGCAAGGCTGAAGCAAGTATTTTGCCTTACAAATTTATATGTTCCACATCTATCTCTATTTCCACATAACTGGAAAGAACAACAGCTTGGTACTGAACAAGGCTTTGAATAGAAATTATTCAAGTCTGTAAGGGCAGCACTGCCACCTGGTGTTGTAGATGAGCCAATTTAGGTACTGTCAATTTTTCTAACCAAAAAAAGACATTTCCTATCTCACCTGGATTTCTGCCATCCCCTGGGATTCTGGTTTTCTCAGTACTTCATTTTAAATAAGTGGAATCCAAATTACTTCTAGGCATGTTCCTACCCGCAAGCAGTTTGCAAATTCCAAATTAACACATTTTCAAGTCCTATCTTCTTGAACAAATACGCTTTGGTACACAAAATACAGTCTTGTTCTTTCCCATACATTTTTCAGTACTGATATTTGCTAAACTCATTCATGCACGGATTCTAAACCGAGGTTACAGAGAAGACAATAAAACACATCTTACACGGACACAGTCAATGAGTTTGCATCTGGGAGAGCACATCATAGCAGCAGAGAAATGGAACTGACTTTAAATCAAAAAATATTTCTTTTTCCTTTACAAGTATCCTCACAACATAGTTTTGCATAACAACAGTTCTGAAAAGTTTGAAACACACAAATAAAAGAGCATGTCCTCAACACAAGGGACTCACTCTAGCTATATCACCAGTCAGTACACACAAGATTGTATGTGCAACCATACAACTGACAGCTACAGAGCAGACGTCTTTAGGGCTGTCCCCTCTTTGAAAATGCTAATACAGCCGACATTGTGTTAACTTGTTTTTGCTTTTCTGTGAACACAAAATAAAAATGCAAAGCAGTTCTCTGAAAAGCATGGAACAGACATCTGCTTTGGCTCAAGATCATCAGCAGAGGAGCAGCAAGAACTGTGCCTGCCAAACAGTCACAAAAGGTCTTGCCAGGCCTGAAGAAAGCCAAACATGGACTGTACCAGCACTAACACAACATTTTCTTCAACAGTGGATTTCTATTGGCTATGACATTTGTCAAAATAACCCATTTTCACCTGGAGGTGACTAGTTCAAATGCATCCCAGGGCACATATCTGTGGCTCCAGCCCAAAATACACTGCATGAGCAGACCTATTGACAGTAAAGTGTAACAAGGTTTTAA
Organism: Dasyornis broadbenti; assembly: GCA_013397935.1. NCBI lineage: Eukaryota > Metazoa > Chordata > Aves > Passeriformes > Dasyornithidae > Dasyornis > Dasyornis broadbenti. The sequence goes on from VZRN01000750.1 coordinate 77,726, forward strand.
CAGTCTCTGCAGGATCCAAGCTACAGTCATGAGGACCCACTGGCTGTTTCTGATTCATGTACAGTACAACATGCTGACAATACGTACCTAGATGCTCATAGGCAAATAAAAGAAACAAATTAGTGCATAAAAATCATCAGCCTAATAATTTTGTCTGTCCTCCTGCATGACAAAAAACCCTGAATTTCACATGCCAATTCTTTACTCAGCTTCATAATCTTTATTGCAAGTAACAATCACAGTTCAGGGGAAAAGGAATGAAAAATGTAAGACACGGACTATGCATTAGGCAATCTACAAAATGCTTCTGCTAAAAAACAATGAATATCTATCTTTAGTATAGAAAAATGCTTTGCAAGATGCTTTCTATTTAACGTAGTCACCAAAAAGATAGTGGAATGTTGTTTCAAATGCAATCTAGACAAATAATTTAGCTATAAAATCTGCACAAGAGATCTCAGTACGATGTGCAGATACAGTTTAACATCTAACTTCTTGAAAATAAAATATTTAGTTTCATTCCCCACCCCCTAAAAAAAAAAATCTGTGACTCAAGAGGAGACTGCAAAATCCTGAGGAAAATTTTCTCTTTAAAAAATGTCTTAAAACAGGATTGTCCTGTAATACAGAATAGCTTTTCTTTCACAGTGCAGTTCTGTGTTAAAATAATGTCAATGAAGACAACACTCAGAGACAGTTATACACTTTGGATTTTGTGAAAAAAGAAAAACCAGCTTCCAGGAATCAAACATTAAGTAAATGGGCAAATTCTAACTTGTTTCTGTATTATAGCTTCGAATACACATGACAAGTTTTTAATATGTTGAATGCTTTTTGACATAAAAGTTGTTTCACACACTTTTTTATTTTGAAGGATTTATAGATAAGACAGCCAAAAATGAGCTCAGGCTGCAATTGATTAGACAAAGCGGAGACAAGAAACAAACTTTTCTCACCCAAGCTATGCTCCTCTTTTTGTCTCTTTTCCCATTTTGAGCTATCCACATAGGCTGAAGAAAGAAGAGATCTTCGACCTAATGAAGAGAGAAATCACTACGTAAGCTGGGTTGCTTAGACAGTTCTAAACAAACATTTGCTTAGGTATCACCTTTTTCTGTCACATGTACCAAGTGGCATGCATTAAACTGTCTTTATGTCAGTAGCTACACACATAACAGTTTAGATTCTTTATATGGGGATGAGCCATTGCCTTGTTATATTTAAAACTGTAAAGCCTTTCCCAGAAGTCTTTTTTCAGCACGAAACAAGTATTTCTAACCTTGAACTCTGTCCTTAAGAAAACTGTAAATTTGTAAAAGCAAGAAAAAGCCTCAAACAACAACAAAATTACCTTCTCTGCGCACACAGACCTTTTTCATCAAATGTTAGCAAGTAGCTAAATGTAGGTTAAAAAGCATAAGCAAAAAAAAAGGCTTTGCACAAAAAGGCTTTTCTTGCTGAATGGTTATTTTTTCCACCTATAAAGACTTCTCCTGCTGGAAATGCTTTCATTTTTATAATCTCCATTCTTCTATCTCCTATGAACTGCAGACTCACTGAAACATTTTTGAAAGCTTTTTCTAAATATTCTTTATACCACCAAAACTGCTCAAGACGCTGTGCTAGCATTTGAAACAAAACAGAAAATGCTTCAGCTGGAACACTTTGTGTATCAGTCACAGATGATAAGGTCTTGAAATGCATGAGGAACACCTGGAAAAAACTTGCTGAAGGAAGATACAGAAACACATGTAAAAGGTTCCAGAAAGTAATATTATGAAATCAGAGTATTTTTAAAACAGACATTACAATGCTACACAGAAGTCTTAGCAACTACTTCAAAAGCCTTTATCTAAATATCTGTTACCACTACCAAAAGTTTAGTTTTCGTTGTGAGAGCTTTTCCTTATCATACTTCTGACATGCTATTATACACATACACCCAGCACTGAACACCTCAACAAACAATTGTCAAAGAGCTAAAACACAGAATTCCACAGTCCGACTACGAAAATATGTACAACATTATACCAAACAGTTAAAAATACGAAAATACGGTGTTTCTGGTTAGTTGATGGGGTTTCCTTTAGCACTCTTTTTCATTATGTTGATGAAAGAGGCACACAAAAGATCCGGGGGGGTTGGTGTGGGGTTTTTTGCGTCCTTTCTTGTTGTTTATTTTATTTAACACAAACTACTGTATAGTCATTCACAGCTAAGGAGGCCACTAGCAAGCACGAAGCTTTACAGGACTGTTTTCCGCAGCACAGCCCCCGCGTGTGAGAGCGCTGCGCTCAGGTGCGCCGAGGCCCTGCCGGCGCTGCTCACGCCGGGGCAGCGGCTCCACGGCCGCGCGTCTCCGGCTACCAGGAAGCGGCACTGAGAAAGGCGTGCTCGGCCACGGTGAAAGGTGCAGCAGGCACCCATCACCACCACGCTGTACCCAGACGGTACTGGGCTCTGTTCTTCCCAGAGGTCAGATATTTGGCTTTTCCAAACCATCAGCCCTGGTGGCGCCACTGTCACCGGCATTACAGGTTGTGCTGAACATGCATTGCCGCGGGTTTGGCGGCCTCCCGTACAATTCAGCGTGGCTTCCCCTGACACAAAAAAGCAGGTCCTACCATGCCGAGCTATGAAATAGGCACGGGGGATTATCTAATAAAAAACAAATTGCGAACCCTCTACTGCACTGTATACTAGCAATAAAACGTCTTTTGAGCTGCCTCCCATTCCACACATACAAACAGAGAGAGGAAGGAGGAAAGGTCAGTGAGGTCCCTACGCAGCACCCCGTCCCTGCTCACGGTCCCCCCCGCAGCCTGCGGCAACCACGACAAGCAGCGCCACTCCTCCCGTCCCGCCAGCAGCGCACCGACCTGGGGCCGCGCCGAGGGCGCTCCCGCTGCAGAGTACAGCGCGCCGGAGCACGGAGGCGGCCATAGCGCCGAGACCGAGGGAGGCGGGCAGCAGCGGNGGCGGCTGGGGCTGCATGCTCACAGGTACCGCGGGCTGGGTGGCGGGGGTGGGTGCCAGGATGCCTGGCCGGAGCGTGGGGCTGCAAGCTAGCTGGGAAGGTACCGGAGTACTGGAGGTCCTGGCAGGCCCGGCAGTCGCCGCCAGCCGTGTGCCCGACGGGAGCTGTAGTTCCTGCGCGGTGCCCCTTTCGGCGCGGGGTGTTGTGGCGGGGGGGGGCCCCGGGGCCCCCCGGGGCC